>PVHT020003785.1:5540497-5555254 GCA_004024745.2 Catagonus wagneri
CCCATTTGATCCAGCAATCCCACTCCTGGGCATCTATCCAGAGGAAACCATGACTAGAAAAGACACATGTACTCTAGTTTTCATTGCAGCACTCTTTGCAATAGCCAGGTCATGGAAACAACCTAAATGCCCATCGACAGAGGAGTGGATAGGGTAGTTATAGTACATACACACAATGGAACGTTACTCAGCCATTAAAAAGAATGAATTACCAACATTTATAGCAACATGGATGGACCTAGAAATTATCATGTGAAGTGAAACCAGTCAGACAATTAGATAGCAACACCCAATGCTACCGCTTACATGTGGAAAGTAAAAAGACACAATGAACTTCTTTGCAGAACAGAGAATGACTCACAGATTTTGGAAAACCTTGGTTTTTCAAATAAGACAATCTGGGGGGTAGGGGGGATGCACTGTGGGTTTGGGATACAAAATCTATAAAATTGACTTGTGATGATTTATGTACACCTGTAATTGAAATAAAATCCATTAAGAAAAAAAAAAAGTAACATATTGCTGTATTTTCCACGAATACTGGGCACACAGCTCTTGCTTCTGTGTAATATCCTAAATTTGTTCTTTCAGTTCAAGTGTCCATCTTAATGGCTAATGAAATTCTGATATCTAGTCATCATGACCAGAAAAAAAAATCTGGCAAACCAGGAAATCATATCCATTTAATCTGTAGCCATGATCACTAATGTCAGTGAGGATTTAGCTTGAATAAACTCCATTCTGAGAGACGTATACTCAGTGTTGCCTTTCAGCTATGAGCTCTGACTCCACAGTCTACTACAGCTAGGGTGGTGGCATAATGAAAAGTCAAGGACTGGTTCTCCCACCCTGCCACCAAAAGAGATCAAAGGTGAAATATGGGGCTAACGTGTAACTTCAACAAAGGAATCATTGGTTTCCACAGGCAAAGGCATGGCAGCTGCTCTGGCACTTTCAGAAATAACTCTCAGATCTGGTTTCCCACTCAAAGACTAGTTTCAGAAAGTTTTTAATTTGCTAATGGATGCTATGCCACATTTTATTTTTTATTCGATTGCTTGGAAATTTGAAGAGACACAGTATTGCATATTATGTCATGGGTCCTAGTTTAGGCCTCCTCTCACCACCACCACCCCCAAAGGAAAATTTATTTCACCAATAAAACATCTGAAATGTGGTATATGTGGAATTTTAAAATGGAAGAAAATATTTTTATACAAATCATACATTTTTCAAAAAACCTCAACTTGAAAATCATTCTTCTTTCTTAATTTGAATGCTGGGGGCTGAGAAATAGATGATTCATTAGAGAAAATAAATTAGCTAGTGAACTGCAAAAAGTCTGAAGGACTTTTTGTGCATTTTTAAAGATTTCAAATTTGATGGCTCTTTAATGTCATGGCTTTCCCTTTTTTAAAAAGTCAAAAGCATATGACCAAACCACAGTAAGATACTGATTTGTATTGAGATGACTATAATAAAAAAGACAAACAATAACAAGTGTTGGCAAGGAGATGAACAGTTGAGACCCTCTCTCATTCCTGGTGTGATTATAAAAGGGTGCAGACACTTTGGAAAACAGTCTGGCATTTCCTCAAACCGTTAGTATATAAGAACCTAGCAATTCCTCTCCTAGGTATGTACCCAAGAGAAATGAAAACAAATGTCCACACAAAAGCTACACACAAATGTTCACAGCAGCATTACTCATAAGCACCAAAAACTGGAAATAATCCAAAAGTCCACTGACTGAGGAATGAATAAACAGAATGCAGTCTAGCCATACAATGGAATATTATTTGACTGTAAAAAGAATGAAATATTGATATCTGCTACAATGCAGATGAAACTTGAAAACATAATTCTAAGTGAAAGGAGCCAATTACAAAAGACATCATATTGTATGATTCCATTTATATGAAATGTCCAGAATAGACAAATCCATAGAGACAGAAAGTAGATCTGTGATTGCCAGGGACTGAGGGAAGAGAGGACTGGGAGAGAGGGTTAATGGGCATGCGGTTTCTTCATGGGGCATGAAAACGTCCTGAAATTAGGAGGTGGTGATGGTGGCACAATTCTGCAGTGATTGTACTAATAACACTGAATTGTATATTTGATGGTATATAAACTATATCTCAACAAAAATGGTATTTTTTTAAAAGGTGTATCACCATACACCTGCCATATGACACAGCAATCCCAATTCTTAAGGTTTCACATAGGAGAAACAAAAAACTTATATTCACATACAGCTTGTACATGAATTTTTTTTTCTTTTAGGGCTGCACCCACAGCAGAAGAAGGTTCCCAGACTACAGGTGGAAATGGAGCTGCAGCCGCAGGCCCACGCCACAGCCACAACAATACGGGATCTGAGCCATGTCTATGACATATACCACAGCTCGTGGCAACGCCAGATCCTTAACCCATTGAGCAAGGCCAGGATCAAACCTGCATCCTCATGGATACTAGTTGGATTTGTTACTGCTGAGCTACACGCAAACTTGAATGTTCATAGAAGTCTTATTCATAGTCACCCCAAATTGGAAACAATCTAGATAGCTTTCAAATGGTGACTGAATACACTGGTGGGTGGATGTACCATATTTTAGTGGTTCATCCATACAATGGGATCGTACCCAACAACGAACAGGAAGAAACTGTATACAACAGCATAAGAGGATTTCAAAAATATTTTGCTAACAGAAAATCCAGACCCTAAAATATTTCATTATTCCATTTAGATGACATTTCTAAGAGGCAAAACTGCAAGGATAGAAATAGATCGGTGGTTGCCAGGGGTTGAGGTTGGGAGAAGAGTTTGATTTCTAAAGGGCATTACAGGGGGGTTTAGGGTGTAGTGAAAACTGTTCTGGCTGTTCTGTACCATGACTGTGGAGGGAGATCCCTGATTATGCATTTGCCAAACCTATAGAACTATACACTGCAAAGAGTAAGTTTTACTGAATGTGAACTTGAAAAAAAAAAAAAAAAAGCTGTATGTAGGGGAAATCCAAAATGAAATATAAATGGTAAATATGAAGATAAATGTATTATAAATAACATGAGCACAATGAAGAGAATGGCAAAGAACTAACCTAAGTTACATTGGAGAAGAGTATTTTAACTGCACACCATAAGGCTAAGGACAAAGAGAACTGTACACAAATAACCATTCTTTAGCTTGTTAATTTCTTTCTCACAGGGATATGTGTTAGCAATTCTAAAACTATTTTATATGTGTATTAAGTTGAACAAATAGGTAAATATATTATAGGTAATGTAATGAGAGCTAGCTTCTCACTGTCAATGAAGAAACATCACAAATGAGGAGCCAGGAAAGCTAAGGTGAACCTGCTCGTGTTGGGCTGGAAACAGATGTGATCATGACTTATAGGCTTTTAATATACATACAGATAGGTAGATATGAAATAGAGATATGTATATATGAATGTTTTAGTATACATGCTTCCATTTCCTAGCTTTGTCCACTGAGAGGGACTAAAAACAATGACATTGCAGTAGCGATGAGAACATTTAGTGCTCAGATCTTGTTAAATATCATTCTCCAATAAAAGGAACCTTAGTCCATGGAGAAGAGATTGAATTTAGAACTGAGGCAGGAAGAATACAAAATGAGGCTGGAGCATCTTGTGGTGCCAGAAAGTAAGGAAATGCTAAAAGAAAAAAAGGAAGGAAGGAAAGAAGGAAGACAGGCAGGCAGGCAGGCGGGAGGGAGGGAGAAGGGAGGGAAGAAGGGAGAGAAAAAGAAAAGAGGGAGGGAGGGTGGAAGGAAGGAAGACAGAAAGGAAAGTGAAATGAGGGTATGTTAAAAAGACATAGAAGTGGACTTGAAAGAACTCTTTTTGGTCAAAGCTGGAACAATTTGAGCCACAGAATCTATTATGAATGTATTAGATTATAACCCATAGGGAAAAAATAAATATCTAGTATCCCACACTAAAATATGTGATATAATATATATAAATATATATTTGTGTGTATGATATTAATATATAATATATGATATACAAATATATATTTATATTTAAATATAAATAAATTATTGGATAAGTAAATGAATAGGGGAGAAGGGGCAAACCTTTCTTTCAGAGAGATTCCAATTAATAAATGTAGAAAGAATGAAGGAAATAGGAAATCACCGTTGGAACATCACAATAACTGTTGCAGACAAGATCCACCAAGGAATGCTTAAAACAGTAGGTGAAAGTTCAAGGGGAAAACAAGATATTTGTATTATCTCAAGGTTTCTATCCCAAGATATTTATGAGTTGGAAAAATAGTAACTTAGTGGAAAACCCAGTAGACACGACCTTTACCATATGATCTAGGTTATCATAATATAACAGGTAATAAATCATCAATATCATGTACCTCTTCATCTGATGCAGTGAGAAGGGCATATTACTTCTGTGGTATTCTTGCTAAAAATCCATAACCTTAGTCAAATGAGGAAACATCAGACAAACACAGTTGAGAATATTCTACAAAATAACTAAGCAGTACTCTACAAAAGAGTCAACACCATGAAGGACAAGGACAAACTGAGGAACCATCACATATCAGAGGAGACTGAGGAGATGTGGTGGACTGAATTTAAGGTGGCCCCATGGTTCTCCCTCTGGTATTCATGCCTTTGTGTAATCCCCTCCCCTGGAGTGTGGGCAGGACTTGTGACTTATTTCTAACCAATGGAATGTGGTAAAAGTGAGGGGCGGTATGTGACTCTAATTAGTCCCTGGGATTACATAAAAATGCAGCCTCTGTCTGGTCATGGAGTCTCACTATTTTTCTGGTTTGGAAGAAGCCAGCAGTCACAAATTCTACAAGGAAATAATAGGAGAGGATTCTTTCCCAACTGAACCTCCAGATATGAATGAACTCAGGTTTTGATGATATCTTCATTGCAGATTTATGGGGCTCTAAGCAGACACCCAGCTAAGCCAAGACTCCTCTAAGACCTATGAGGTTATATATATGTGTTAAGTCACTAAATTTGTGGCAATCTGTTACATAGCACAGAACACTAACACAGGAGCTATGACCACTGAATGATATGTGGGCTCCTCAACTGAATCTTAGAACACCAAAGGGACAATCGTCAAAACACTAATGAAATACTAGTAAAGCCAATGGTTATTATACCAATGCTAATTTCTTTTTTCTTTTCTTTATTTTATTTTCGTGTGTGTGTGTGTCTTAAACAATAGAAATTTATTTTCGAATAGTTCTGGAGGCTGGAAAGTTCAAGGTCAAGGTTCAGCTGGGTGTAATTTCTGGTGAGAGCTTTCTTGACTTTGTACTGTGCCTTCACCAGGGAGAGAGAAGGGAGAGAGAGAGAGAGAGAGGCCAGAGCACTCCCTCTCTCTCATTTAGATAACCAATATTAATTTCTTAGTTTTGATAATTGTATAATGGTTATGGAAGATAGTAACACGACAGAAAGCTGAGTGAGGAGTATATGGGAACTATCTGTACTATTTTTGCAATCTTTCTGTAAGTCTAAATCTATTTCAAAGTTTAAAAATGAAAAAAAAGTGTATGTATTTTCAAAGTTTAAAAATGAAAAAAAAAAGTGTATCTTCCATGCTATCACTCTCTTGGTTAGGAGTCATATATTTTTTGTTGTTGTTATTTGAAGTCTAAAATGAAAAGAAGATGTAGAAAGAGACAAAAGAAGAGGAAAGAGGAGTGATTTAAAAGCATATGTCCAGGAGTTCCCACTGTGGCTCTGTGGGTAAAGAACCCGACTAGTATCCATGAGGATGCGGGTTTAATCCCTGGCCTCGCTCAATGGGTTAAGGATCTGGCATTGCCATGAACTGTGGTGCAGGTCAGAGACACGGCTTGGATCTGGCATTGCTGTGGCTGTGGTGTAAGTCGCAGACAAGGCTTAAATCCTGCATTGCTGTGGCTGTGGCATAGGCCAGTGGCTACAGCTCTGATTCGACCCCTAGCCTGGGAACTTTCCTTCCGTGCAGGTGTGTCCCTAAAAAGGAAAAAAGAGAAAGGAAAAAAAAAAGGCGTGTGTCTATTTTTTAATGAGAAAGTGATAATATAGGTTGGAATTAACTGTGCTGCGAGTGGTGAAGGAGCATAAGAATGGCCCTGAGCTCTGCCCATGTTTGCCCTGAGTGCTGAGAAAAGGACCACGTGGAAGTTTTAGCTCCAGTGCGTCTGCACACCCAGAACTAGATCTTTCCACCAGCCCAGGACTGATTGCTGTGAAAAGGCCAGGCAACTGCTCCCAATTTGGATAAGGAAAAATTTTGTGTGAGACAGAGAGGAATTCTGTATTGGCAGCAGAAGTGGAAAGACAAACTAAGAAAAGCCGTTAAGTACTTGCCATGAAACAATGGAATTCACGGAAGTAGAGTTTTGAGGTAAAAAAGCACAGACCTAGAAAGACTGTCATGAGAATGTGAATGCTCTAAGCCAGGAAAGAAGGACCTCTGAAAGCTGGATGCTGGAGCGCCACGTGCCTCTCAAAGGAATCCCAAGAGATTTTCCCATCACCCAGCAGACTCTCAGATCAGAAGCACTGGGTGTCAGCAAAACAACCTTCCACCTTTGCCCCTCGAGACATCAATCATCTCTTTCCAAAAGTGGGCTCCACACACCTGGGACAGCGGTCTGCCCCAGTGAGTCATTGTCATTTCTGTGACACTGCACCAGGAAACTTCTTCTGGCTCAGGCTGTCCTCAGGCTCTTGACTGGGGCACTCCAGAAATAAGCCTTTGCCTGTGGAATTCATCACATTCCACTTCATGACGGGTGAGGGAGCTGGTGTAACTGTTCCCTGTCTGGGGGCTAGGGCTTGCTGAGGGACCTCTCTGCCCACATCTTTCAGCACCACTAAAACTATAGAGCTTTCCGCATGGGCTCAGAAGTTTTCATTAATTACTGTTGCCTCTAGCTTCCTTCTGTGCCCTGTGCAAACTTGGGGATGAATGGAGGCAAATGGAGGCCTGTGCCTTCAATTAGGAGGGCATAACTTACCAGTGATAGAAAATATTCATAATTTCTATTGTGAATTTCATAAAGCCAACTGATATAGAATGTTTTTGTGATTTTTGCCCAATTCTTTAATTTACAGCCTACCTACTGATATAATCCAAACACGATCTGACAAATGGGATTGCATCCTAATCTGCTAACTTTTCTTCAAATAAATTTATTATCATTAGATCTGATCTGTGGTCTGTTGTTAAACTATTTCTCACCCTCATACAAATTATATTCACTAAAGCCTCTTCTGGCTTCAGCACTACAGATGCCAGCACTTACCTGTTCGTCAAGACATCTAAAATTTTTTTAAATTTTTTTATTATAGTTGATTTACAGTGTTGTACCAATTTCTGCCATGACACTTCAGAAAAGTGACCCAGTCACACACATATATACATTCCCTTTCTTATATATTATCTTCCATCATGGCTTACCCCAAGAGACTGGATATAGTTCCCTGTGCTATAGAGTAGGACCTCATTGTCAGCAACACGGATGCAACTAGAGATTCTCATACTAAGTGAAGTAAGTCAGAAAGAGAAATACCGTATGATATCACTTATACGTGGAATCTAATAGATGGCACAAATGAACCCATCAATGACATTTTTATTCATTGCTGAATAAAAGCTGTTGAATAGAAGAATATTTGCTCAGTTCTTTTCTATTTTCTTTGGTGCTATTCACAATGTAACAGCTACAAACATGAGTCCCTTTTTTTTTTTTTTTTTTTTGCTTTTTAGGGTCACATCCAAGGCATGTGGGAGTTCCCAAGCTAGGGGTTGAATTGGAGCTACAGCTGCCGGCCTATGCCACAGCCACAGCAAGTCGGGATTTGAGCCACGTCTGTGACCTTCACCACAGCTCACGGCAATGCTGGATCCTTAACCCACTGAGCAGGGCCAGGGATCGAACCCTCATTCCCATGGCTCCCAGTCTGGTTCGTTAACCACTGAGCCACAAAGGGAACTCTGACTCATTTTCGAGTTTAATATTCATTATTAAAATTTTCACCATTGCTATCTTAAATCTAGACCAGAAATCAGCAAAATATGGCCTGCATATTTTTGTATGGCCCAAACTAGAAATGGCTTTTACATTTTTAAATAGCTGAAAACAATCTAAAGAATAACAATATTTTGTGATACGTGAAAAATTATGTGAGAGTCAAATTTTGGTATATGGAAGTAGTTTTATTGGAACCCACCTACAGTCAGTTATGTATTTATTTATTTATTTATTTATTTATTTATTTATTTATTTTTGTCTTTTTGCCTTATCTAGGGCCTCACCCGTGGCATATGGAGATTCCCAGGCTAGGGGTCTAACAGGAGCTGTAGCTGCTGGCCTTCACCGGAGCCACGGCAACACAGGATCCGAGCCGCGTCTGCAACTTTCACCACAGCTCACGGCAATGCCGGATCCTTAACCCACTGAGCAAGGCCAGGGATCGAACCTGCAACCTCATGGTTCCTAGTCGGATCCGTTAACCACTGAGTCACGACGGGAACTCCCAGTCATTCATTTATATGTTGTCTAGGTCTGCTTTATTATTAATTTATATAATAGCAGAATGGGGAATTCCCATGTGGCTCAGCAGAAACGAATCTGACTAGTATCCATGAGGACGCAGGTTCAATCCCTGGCTTCGCTCAGTGGGTTAAAGATCCAGCTTTGCAGTGACCTGTGGTGTAGGTTGCAGACATGGCTCAGATCCTGTGATGCTGTGGCTCTGGTGTAGGCCAGCAGCTACAGCTCCTATTGGACCCTTAGCCTGGGAACCTCCATGCGCCACAGGTGCAGCCCTCAAAAAACAAAAATAAAATTCAAAAAAAATAGAACAGAGTAGTTTCAACAGAGACTGCGTGGCTTGCAAATCTAAAATATTTACTCTCTGGCATTTTACAGAAAAAGTTCCTGACTTCCACTCTGGATAATCAATAAAGCAAGGTTTGATGTACAGCATTTGCATTCCTATAGTCAAATAGACCCACGATCCTCAGCTGGGATTCCAGCCCTCTGGAATCCCTCTCCACTTCACTGTTTGCCTGAGTGGCTTGAAAGAATAATATATTTCAGTTCTAATAATGAGTCTCTGATGTGGCCTCATCTGCTCCCCTCTGGGACACTCCAGTAATAGTTAGCAATGCATTAGATCACTATCTCAGATCAGTGAAATTTCAAATCAAGTTACTTCTCTTTGCCTCTTAAGCAAGTTGCTAACTCAGTTATACCCACACCTGCATTCCTTGCAATTTTATTTGCATAGTCCTTTCAAAAGAACAACTAGTCTTTTCAAAGGTGAGGATTAGAACACTAATTTTTTTTTTCCTTTCTGGAAGAAATATATCACACTCACATATTCTGAGTTATGAAGCAAAGATATTTTTACGTTTTTAAGTACTCGAAAGGAATGGTATTTTTTCAGCCTTGCAGCATAAACACTGGCTCACTCTGTGTTCAGTCTAAGCCTTATAGAATAAACAGAAGAGTGAGAGAATCCATGGGAGTTGAGATACCAAAACTATCCATTCCATTGCAAAATGTTACTGCATTATGAAGTGCAAAGAGGGCTTTAACAGGATGAGAATATGGTCCTCCTTACTCAGTCAATTATTAAATGCTTTCTGTCCATACTCACTACTCCCTTCTTTTTTAACATTGATACGTGAAACTTTTGTATCCATTAAAATGAGTCAGTCAGGAGTTTCTGCTGTGGCTCAGTAGTAATGAACCCGACTAGTATCCATGAAGATGCTGGTTTGACCCCTGGCCTTCGCTCAGTGGGTTAAGGATTTGGTGTTGCTGTGAGCTGAGTTGCAGGTCACAGACGTGACTTAGATCTGGCATTGCTGTGGCTGTGCTGTAGGCTGGCAGGTGCAGCTCCAATTCGACCCCTAACTTGGGAACTTCCATGTGCTACAGGTGTGGCCCTAAAAATTAGCAAAAAATAAAATAAAATAAAATGAGTCAGTTAAGTTAGAAATTCTTTTGAGCAGAACCAAAAATAAAATGCTAACAAGTTGAACATGTATATACTTCCATCATAAAAAAAGCATGTGTCTAGAGGGGTTGTAAAATTATCATACCTAAAATCTTAAAAGTATTCTAATAGTAAGCAATTATTTAACTTACTTGTCACATGATGAGCCTAACAATATTCACTTGGATAGTAGATTCACATCAGACACAACTATTCCCAAAAATGGTGGAGATATGAAGGTCTCAAATTAATTCACATGACTCTTTCTGAGTAAGGATGGAAAAAAAATCATCTGTGGGATTCTGTAAACTTCTCCCTGCCTAAAAAAAAATACATTCTCAAACTTAGTCCTACTTATCCATTCCATTCCTTATTCTGCTTGGCCATGGACACTTTCTTCATATAATTGTGCTAAGAAAGCATTAGCAAAACACATCCTTGAACTAATTATTGGGTTATTTTACAAACACAAATTCCCAAGGTGGTACAAAAAAAGTGAGGTTGAGTTGTCAAGATCAATTTGTTGGTTTAGGCCCAGTGCCCAGTTGGCTAAGTCCTGACAATGAAGCTAATGCACGTAGCACTTGACACTATCCTAAGTGCTTTATATATATTAGCTTACTTAAACTTCAAGACAACCTATGAAGCAAGATATACTGCTATGTTCTTTTTTTTAGAAGAGCAAATGAGGCACAAAGAAGTTAAATACCTAAGTAAGTGGCAGAGCCAGGATTCAAATCCAGAGAATCTGGTTCCACCACCCATGCTTGTAATAACCAGGCAGGTAGCCCCTTCTGTGCCTACGCATGAAGCACTTTTTTCAAAAATGTATTAAACAGGAGTTCCTATCGTGGCTCAGTGGAAAGGAATCTGACTAGTAACCTTGACGATGTAGATTTAATCCCTGGCCTTGATCAGTGGGTTAAGGATCTGGTGTTGCCGTGAGCTGTGGTGTAGGTCACAGATGTGGCTTGGATCTGGTGTTGCTGTGGCTGTGGCGTAGGCTGGCAACTACAGCTTGGATTTAACCCCTGGCACGGGAACCTCCATATGTCGTGGGTGCGGCCTTAAGAAGATAAATAAAAATATATTAAATAATAATATTCATTAACTTAGAGTTATTATAGGAAAGGCATTCTGCATAAGTGAAAAGAGGTTTTATAGATTATCAGTATTTTTTTTATTTCAATGCTTTAAAAGGTACTGGTTTTAAACTTTTCAAGTACCTCAAAAAAGAGCTAATTTCCATCTCCTGCCCTGTGTTTCCGGACAGAAACTTCCTAGGGAAAGCACTTTATATTTACTAGTTTTGTTCACATATATTCATCTTGTGAACTTGAAAAACAGCTTGTTCTCTTAAGTCAGTTTTATAAGTCCTTGAAAATATTTTCATAATGTCAGTTTACTTAGCAAAGTCCTTATTGGAGATGGTGTTTTTGCAGTTATATCTTGAGCCCTACCCAGACTGAATAATCAGAAATCTCTTATCAGCTGAGTCCAAAGGAAGAAGCTTGACTTCTATAAAAAAGTAGGCACCAGAGACTTTTATTGACCAAACTTCCTTGTGAGCTCCCAGGGTACAGAAAATAAACTAAACATTATTTTAAAAACAATAAATAAATTCTCCTTGCTATTGGATGGGATAATTGGAGTTCTTTAAAGACATTCCTATAGATTCAACCAAAACTCTAGAAACAAGAATTCTTTTCAGGTTCACCACTGTCTGTGGTAGCAGGGTAGGTGATCTGTCACTTACTTTTACTTCATAGTGAAAGAAATTAAAATTCCTACAACTTCCCAAATGATGTGGAGGGAGGGGCTGTTAAGGTGGGGACTTGTTGAACTTGAGTTTGATGCAACTTCTTTGAGTCAGGAGGTTTGCAATGTGATCTTGGCTGGGATGTGAGATAGAAGCAAGGCTTAAAACAACCTCTCTTTTATTTTGTTTAACAGCTTTATCACATACCATAAAGTTCACCCAATCAAAGTGTACAATTCCATGGGTTTTAGTATATTTACAGAGTTGTGCTGTATATTCATCACCAAAATTAATCTAGAATGTTTTTATTTCCCTCCCAAAACAACCCTGCACTTTTTGGCCATCACCCCACAAAATTCGCCCATCCTCCAGCTGGCAACCACTAATTTTTCTGTCCCTACAGATTTGCTTCTTCTGCATATTTCAAGCACATGGTATCATATAGTAGGTGGCCTGTTGAGTCTGGCTTCTTTCACTTTGCATGTTGGAGCATGCATCAGCACTTCACTTCTTTTTGTAGCTCAAAAATATTCCATCATATGAAAATAATTTTCCTTTATCTATTATTGATGGATGTTTGGGTAGTTTCTACCTTTTGACCACTGTGAATAGTGCTGCTATGAACATTCATATATGAGTTTTTGTGAGACATATGTTTCTATTTCTCTTGGGTTCATACTTAGGAGTGGAATTGCTAGGTCATATGCTAACTCTGTGTTTAATGATTTGAGGAAATACCAAACTGTTTTCTAAAGCGGCTGCATTGTTTTACATTTCCACCAGCTGTGTATGAGTGTTTCAATTTATCCACATTTTTGCCAACACTTGCTATTGTCCAACTTTTTTTTTTATCAGAGCCATCCTGGTGGGTATAAAGAAGCATCTCACTGTGGTTTTGTTTTGAATTTCCCTGATGGCTAATGATGTTGAACATCCTTTCATGTGCTTATTGGCCATTTGTATAACTTCTCTGGAGAACCTCCTATCCATCACATATTTTTTTAACAAATCAGTTTCTCCTCTTACGGAAAACGTCTTGTTCACCTCTAGCAAATCATGGGAACAGATTTATAAAGCATGTGAATCGGTCAGTGATTATATGCATTATCAAGGTATTGATTTTAATAGAGTTTTAGACTTCAATAAAAACTCGAATACAGAGCTCAAAGTCCGTTGTAAACAGACTTCTCTTAGGTCTCACAGAACTTATCCAAAGGCCCCATTTTCACTTCAAAGCATTATTCTTGAGGCTATCATTCAGAACAAGGTCCAATCACAGAATATCAGAGGAAGCATTCCAAATATAAAGATCAGTTAAATGGGATGGTCACATCACGTGACTCAGAGACTTTCGAAACCCGAATCTAGCCATCACAGTTTGCCTGAGACTGTCCTCATTTTATAAGTGAAAGTCCTGGGAAACCCTTCAGTTCGGGTTGGTCCAGTTGGTTAATCACCCTAGAGTTGCCCTCATTCTCCCAGTTATGTAGGTGATAGAATTATAAACGAGGACACAGTAAAGAGCAGAGGCTATGTCTTCAGGCCTCACTGGCAGCACAAGTTGAATATGGACTCAAATTGTCCTGTGAATTTTGGCATGTTACTTTATCTCTGTGAGTCTTTGGGAAGTTTGGATGCAATACAGTGGGATCATACCTAATGTGCTTTAAATTTAACTATGTTAAGGGTGCAGTTCATAGCTAGTCAACATTACCTTTGAAAAGGCTTCAAATACAAAACCAAGTACAATTCTGTAAAAATACATGGTTTGGTGTCATCAATGTTGAAGATAATTTTAGCAGATTCTCTAATTCTTCATTGATTAGTCTCAACGAATTCCTCCCTTTCTACTATCACCACTCTTAAACCTGCCACCAGGAACAACAGTTTGACTTTTTGGATCAAACCCTTGCAGCCACTCATCAAGTCTTTCAAAGTTTTCAGCCAACAAAACATTGCTGGTTTCAGGCACAACTGTACCTACTTCTGTGCTCATGCTCACTGGGTAGATTAGCAGGGCTGTTCTGCTCATTATTTGAATTCTCTTTCCCTTTTTGCTAAGGACCCACTGTAGAATTATTGAAAGGTAAATGTGTGTGCTGTGACTCCACTCTGAAGAATTTAAACCACTTAGCAGAGGGCTGGGTGAACCTTAGGAGAAGGGTCCTCACACATGTCCAAAAGAGGTCAAAACCCCCCAAATCCTTTTGTGACAAAGGTGGCAGCTCAAGTTCCCTTCCCAAGGGAAGATTAGTGTTTGAGAGTGTGGAGCCCTGTTCACAGCCCTGGAAGTGGTCCCACTCTGATGACTCTCCCACAACCACTGTTCTGGAAACCTGCCCAAATCTGCCCCACTTGGCCGATCATTTCATACACAAACCATGACTGGCATATGCTGTGTGCCAGTCTCAGCCTATCAATAACCAATGTTGTGGTTGGACCAGCCCTTGTAGTTCTTATATGATTGCAAAATGTATTTCAGCAATAACGACCAGGAAACTCTGAAAAAAATAAAGGTTTATTATTTACAGGACCTGGAAATTACACAGCACACCTGTATCCACACAGCAAAGTCAGAGGTAGAGAAAGAGGGAAAGAGTGTGTGTGCGAGGGCCTGGGATTCTGCTTTTACTGGGGTAAAAGGGTGAAGGCCTAGGATTTCAAGGGCTCATTCTTTATTGGTGAATTTAAAACATAAAAGTGGAATTTAAAGCATGGGAAGAGAAAAAACAAATGGTCCAAATAGCGAAATCAACAAAGAGCTCTAAAACAAAGGAGCCTCAATAGGGGGAGGTGTCCTGGCTCTTTATCTAGTTGTGGCTGGCTATCCAGATAGCCATCTGTAAAGTGGTTGCCTCTGTGTGGCACTCCAAGCTTAAGTCGGGGACTTGCACTACAAAAAAAAAAAAAAAAAAAAAAAAAAAAAAAAAAAAAAAAAAAAAAAAAAAAAAAAAAAAAAAAAAAAAAAAAAAAAAAAAAAAAA
>PVHT020003785.1:5560572-5585266 GCA_004024745.2 Catagonus wagneri
AAAAAAAAAAAAAAAAAAAAAAAAGAATTGGGTGAGATTTAAGTTTCTTTGGTGCAGGGGAAAGAGTGACAATTTACATTGGTCCTTCATTCATTCCACAAGCTTTTTACTGAGTCCTTACCCAGCTGATGCCAGGCACAGTGCAAGGTGCTCAAGGTACAAGTGGAGGTACAGCTGTCATTTTTATTTGCCCAGAATCCATTTCTCCCTTTCCTGGTGACAGCATCTTGATTTTCCTTTGGGAATCTACTTATTCTCAATTCTTGGTTCATATGGTTCCTTCAGGAGAGACTAGCTTTGCACGCTGTCCTGCCACAACCATTACCAACCACAGGCACAGCAGAAGTATCAGGAAATTCTAAGCCCCTGGCCACCATGCTGGGCATGGAACTCAAGAAAAATACTCTGGGACCTCTGTGGAACTATCATGAGGATAAAGATCTCCCTCCAATAGAGACTGAAGCTATGAGAATGTGAGGCTGACAACAGCATGAGAAGGGGGCCAACAGAAACAAATGCAGAACAGAGAGAAGCAGAGTCTGGGTGCCATTATTTGGATATTAGAAACACTACACCTGAAATAGATCGCCCCCTGGACTTTTTTGTGCTAGGAACTAATATTAGTTTACTTTTCTGCTTAAGTCAGTTTGAATAATATTTGTCACTTGAAACCAGAATGCTCCGGGCAAATGGAGGTGATACAAGACTTTCCCTTCCTCTAAGATGCTCAAGTCCTTTGCGGAGAGGCGGAATTACTTAACTTGTCATGGGTGGTGCTATGACAAAGTGGGTACCTGATGTTGTGGGAACATGGAAAGGCGTAGAAAATATGGCAAGACATCTTAGAGTTGTAAAGGGTGTTAGAGTTGATGGAACTAATCCTCTTATTAAACAAAGACTGAAGCCCCAATGGAAGAGATGCAAATTAGCTACTTATGGTGCTGAACCGTACTCCACCCTCTAGTGTGAAAACATTTTTTTTTTTTTGCCTTTTGTCATTTTATGGCCGCGGGTTTTTATGGCCGCACCCGCGGCATGTGGAGGTTCCCAGGCTAGGGGTCTAATCGGAGCTGTGGCCACTGGCCTGCGCCGCAGCCACAGCAACGCAGGATCCGAGCCGCGCCTGCAACCTACACCACAGCTCACGGCAACGCCAGATCGTTAACCCATTGAGCAAGGGCAGGGATCGAACCCGCAACCTCATGGTTCCTAGTCGGATTCGTTAACCACTGCGCCACGACGGGAACTCCCTGAAAACATTTTTAAATAGCACTTTTTCCTAACTAAAATTCATACATAGTATAGAAAATTTAGAAAATATAAAAAAAAGCCAATGGTGTTCCCGTCGTGGCACAGCAGAAATGAATCTGACTAGGAACCATGAGGTTGCGGGTTCGATCCCTGGCATTGCTCAGTGGGTTAAGGATCCGGCGTTGCCGTGAACTCTGGTGTAAGTTGCAGACCTGGCTCAGATCTGGCGTTGCTGTGGCTCTCGTGTAGGCCGGAAGCAACAGCTCCGATTAGACCCCTAGCCTGGGAATCTCCACATGCCGCAGGTGCGGCCCTAAAATGACAAAAGCCAAAAAAAAAAAAAAAATATATATATATATATATATATATATATAGCCAAATAATAACAACAATTACCCATATTACTTATTCATCAACCAAAGATATGCACTGTTAAAATTTTGGTCAATACTCTTCCAATCCTTCTCCACAGATTTTATTTTTGCTTTTTAGGGCATTATGTGCAGCATATGGAAGTTCCTAGGCTAGGGGTCGAATTGGAGCTACAGCTGCCGGCCTACACCATGGCCATAGCAACACCAGATCCAAGCCACACCTGTGACCTACACCACAGCTCATGGCAACACTGGATCCTTAACCCACCGAGCAAGGCCAGGGATGGAACCTGCATCCTCATGGATACTAGTTGGGTTCACTACCACTGAGCCACAATGGAAAGTCTTCTCCATGAACTCTTTAAAAAAATTTTTTGCAAAGCTGGAATTATACTAATTTGCTATCTGCTTCTTAAGTTCAAAACTACATTATGACATTAACCTAAATTATTAGACAATTTTCCAAAATTAATTGGCTGCATATTTTATTATATTCAATATCCCCTTGGATGTCTAGGCTCCTTCCATTTTTAAAAAAATTATGATTATATGCAACACAGATGAAAGTCCCTAGAGATAAATCTTTGTGGCCATCATGATTACTTCTTTAGGACAAATTTCATGGGATTGCTAGATCAAAGAGTTCACATATCTTAAAACAAAAGGGGAGTTCCCGTTGTGGCTCAGTGGTTACCGAATCTGACTAGGAACCATGAGGTTGCGGGTTCGATCCCTGGCCTTGCTCAGTGGGTTAAGGATCCGGCACTGCCGTGAGCTGTGGTGTAGGTTATAGAGGTGGCTCTGATCCTGTGTTGCTGTGGCTCTGGTGCAGGCCGGCAGCTACAGCTCCGATTAGACCCCTAGCCTGGGAATCTCCACATGCTGCGGGTGCGGCCCTAGATAAGGCAAAATGACAAAAAGACAAAAAAACAAAACAAAACAAAAACAAAAGGTCCCATTATAATTTTCAGCCAAATAGGTAAATAATTTATGATACAAACTTAACCTTTACTCTAAGGGACACAAAACTCAAGTCAGTTGCACTCAGAAGCTACATGTGTTATAATAGTAGGGGTTATCTTCCTAAGGAAAAGAGAAGGGAATAATTTGACACAGAATTCCTGTCTTTGGAGAAAGGAAACTTGTACCTGTTAATGTGTAACATACCGCAAAGTGTAAGTAGTAAGATATTTAGAAGAAATGTGATAAACATGAAGAGTGCTCTTCAATCTATCAAGCAAAAAGGAACCTATCCTTTTTAAAATCCATCCATTATACTGCCTATCCCCAGAGTCACTGACTCCAGTTGCAAATCAGATCATGCCATGTCCTTGCCCAAATTTTTCATAGCTCCCTACTGCTTCCTGACTACAATTCTTTCTAGAGGCATTGAAGTTCCTAAGATGTGACTACAAAGCCATACTCTGAGCCTTATCTTCCTCTAGAAACCTGCCCCAATGCTTCTAATGCTGTAGACATGACCACATTTCACTGAGGGGTCCCCACACATGATGCACTCTATGCCTTGGCCCGCATAGTTCCCATTTTCTAGAATGATACTCTCCCGTCTCCACTTGTTGAAACCCTCCCACTTTTTGAGGTTCAAGTGTCACTCCCTCTGCAAAGCTTTGAAAGCTTATCCTGGCAAATCTCTCCTTCCCCTTGTTTAAGTTGTAGTTGACTATGAGATGTCAGATGACCCTGTGCCCTGCAGGCCCCTCTAGGCAAGAACACATCTCACTGACCATTAATCACTCTGTGCTAGTACCTGCACATCATTGTTTGTGGAATAATATTTTTTAGGCATTAAACGTGAAATGGTACAAAGTTTACTAATCTAGCAGGATCATATTTAATTAAGTTATTCTCTTGCAATATGTCGTTATATTAGCCATTCTGTTTTTAGTTGCAGACTTCCTAAGCAATCAAAAAGCAGCTCATTCTTGGTGGGTGGGATGGCTGTTGTGATGAACTTCAGCTTGAAAAACAGCCTTTCAGCATTTACTGGCAGTGGGAAATTCCATGTTATGATTACAGAGATTCTGGAAACCGATTTGAAATTGGACATTATACTTTGTTTCAAGGAAACACGAATAAGGTTTGTACCAAAAAAACTGACCAAATAAATGTGTCTATGTTTTCCCCGGCAATCCCCTAACACACACAGAAATCTGTGTGTCAAGTGCAATCCAACAGAACTCCATGAAATGAATCTTTAGTGTCCAACTTACAAAACAATTTTGAAAAGGGCTTTAGAACAGCTTGACTCGGTGCTGGGACCTCAGGACAAGATGAACCAAGAGAGCCTTGTCCAACGGGTGAATTGCTTTTTATGCACTTCAGTCTGCCAGCAACAGCTGAAGAATGTAGTTCAGTGTGTTTCATTACACACTGTGGGTAGTTGGTATGAGTGAGGTCGATATCAGATACTTGCCAATAAAGAAAGCTACAGTACGTTTCCTAGGCTGTCTCAAAATATGGGTTGTGGGGAAATGCAGGTACATTCAGGATGAATGAGTTTTCAAAAGCTAGAGTTGTCACTTGAAACTGTTCCCCAAAGAGTGGCACATCCTCATCTTGATGAGAAGCCCAAAAACCTCTTCACAGGTGGCTCGCCTAGTGCTCATGCCTCTTTCATTTATAGGCTTTGTGCTGGCGGCTGGGATGTGGAGAGGGACCAAACCCATTCATGTTCTCCTGGTGCTGACAGTGCATGGGGGAAGCAAAACTCTATAAATAACTGAGTTCTGGGTAATCAGTGAATTTTGTGTCTCCCATGGAGGTAAGAGAAAAGAAAGCTGGGGGAATTCTGGGGCTGAGGAAATAGGACAGATTTCATGAACTTCACAAGTCATGTGACACGTGAGCTGGATTTGGCAAGATAAGCAAGAATTTGCAAGTGGATGGGGGCAAAGGGCAGCCCAGGCAGATGGAGTGGTGTGTACAGAGAGGCACAGCAACATGAAAAAAAACTGCTCTGGGTGGGGAATTACAAGTACTTCAGGGAATTACCGGGGAAACATAAAACAGCAGGTGGCAGAGAGGCAGGAGGGGAGGCTGGTGAGAAAGCAAGGACTGAAGTCACAAAAGGTGCAGCCAGCTGTGAGGACCAGGAGCTTCAGCTTTGTTCCATCAAGTGCAAAAGGTCTTAAGCCATTAGGATCATGGACAGATTCATACTTTGAAATGCCTCTCTATGGGAAAGTAACTGTCTTGATAGTCTCGAGCGGCCCTTCCAGATCCACCCTCTCCTCCCTACTCTATGTCCCAGGAGACAGACCTCTGAAGACAGCATTCGCAGGCTCTCTTTCCCCTACCCTGCTTGTTTGTTGTGTTTGGCAAGCACTGGAGGGAAAGCAAGAGGAGGAGGAGTCATTAGGTGCTGTATTATTCAGGGTTCTCCAGAAAGACAGAATCGTATGTGCAAATATGCAATTATATATAGTGTATAGCTCTTTATATGTACATATAATATTGTGTGTGTATATATATATATATATGTGTATGCATATATATGTATAATATTGTGTGTACATATATATGTATACATATATATATATATAAAATAGGGACAGAAAGCCTTACACAATTGCGGGGGCCTACAAATCCAAAGTCTATGGGGCAAGCCAGTAGGATGGAGACCCAGGGAAGAGGTGTTACAATGTTGAGTACAAGGGCAGTCTGGAGGCAGAATTCCTTCCTCCTCAGGGGCCTTAGTCTTTTTCCCTTTCAAGGTCTTCAACTGTTTAGATGAGGCCCACCAACATTACAGAGGGTAATCTGCTTTATTCAAAATCTACTGATCTAAATGTTAATCACATCTTAAAAAATACCTTCACAGCAAACATCAAGACTGCAGTTTTAGGAGTTCCCTTTGTGGCTCAGTGGTTAATGAATCCGACTAAGAACCATGAGGTTGTGGGTTCGATCCCTGGCCTTGCTCAGTGTGTTAAGGATCCGGCGTTGCCGTGAGCTGTGGTGTAGGTTGCAGACACGGCTCGGATCCCGCGTTGCTGTGGCTGTGGCGAAGGCCGGCAGCTACAGCTCCTGTTAGACCCCTAGCCTGGGAACCTCCATATGCCGCGGGTGCGGCTCTACATAAAAGGTAAAAAGACAAAAAAAAAAAAAAAGGAAAAAGACTGCAGTTTTACCAAACACTGGGTACTATGACCTATCCATGTTGTCACCTAAAATTAACCATCATGGAGTTCCTATACGTGGCTCAGTGAAAATGAATCTGGCTAGCATCCATGAGGATGCAGGTATGATCCCTGGCCTTGCTCAGTTGGTTAAGGATCTGGTACTGCTGTGAGCTGTGCTGCAGGTTGCAGATGCGGCTTGGATCCTGCGTTGCTGTGGCTGTGGCATAGGCCAGCAACTGTAGCTCCGATTTGACTCCTAACCTGGGAACCTCCATATACTGTGGGTACAACCCTGAAAAGACAAAAAAAATAAAATAAATAAAATTAATCATCACAGATACTTACTGTATCTTCACTCCCTCCCTGCCAGGCTATTGGTCGAAACTGGCTGGATTGTTCCCCTGGGCAGGCCCTGACCTTCAGCTACAGCTGTCTCCTTGACCTTCAGACACAGCAGTGGTAACAGTGTCCTGTAGATGCCAGTCCTCATTTTTTTTAAAAAACTGTCCGCGGTCTTGTAAACAGTCCCTTCATTAGACTGTCTTTAATAATACCACTTCATTATTGTATGTTTTGGCTTTCAGCACCCTGGCAGAGACTCTGCATCATCTTAGGGTTCATAATCTTATAAAAAAACAAAGAAAAAAGCCCAGAATGCATGATCTAATCAAACACAAATCTTCAATGGACTATAAACTCTATGAAGGTGTGGATCATTATCTTTTTCAGGGCTCTACATGACTGTTACACAGTAGATGTTCAGTAAATATTAACTGAATGAACAAATATGTCTCCAACTTAGGAAAACATATTTTAAAAGTCTATAGAGAAGACAGATATGAATCCATGACTAGCAGCCCTCAAAGAAAATAATATGGTCAACAGGGATGGAATATTCTAAAAATGAAAATAGTACAAATAAAACTGCAAATGAGTTCAATGAGAAGAAAAGCAAATTTGATAGTTCTAAAGAAAAAAGTATAGCCATGTACATAGTTTTCTGATGAAGGAACATTTTTGAAAGAACATACACAACAGAAACCCAGAAGAGGCAAGATGTATGGCTTAATTAAGGACAAACCCCAGAAACTGACACACCTCTTGTCTGAAAATGGTCAGGGAGACTACAACCCAGGTTGCGTGAAAATACCAAAGCAGACAGGAGGACAATGTCAGCATGATGTTGGAACAGGAGAGAGAATGAGGAAGGACCAAAGGAGGATGAGAGAATACTCAAATACCATTTTACAGTCCTCTTTCCAACAAAAGTCTTCAAATGTAGTGTGGTGGGCACTCACTGTAAAGAGGGGAACTGATGTTCCCAGGTGGAGAAGGAAAAGTGAGGATACTTGGCCATATTAAAGGAACTCATTTTCTCATCTTCAGATGATCTACAAGACCAAAGGCTGAGAGAAATGCCAGATGAGAGTTCAGAGATATCACTGGTCATCCCTTTCATCTCAGGGGTCTTCAAACACAGTACCCCTGCCTGGAACAGTATATGTAGCTTTCTTACCTACCTGACTCCTGGGAAGTCCTTTTGGACCCTTAAGACTGCTTAGTGCCCTCCCATCTGTTCTTCCATTGCGGTCCTTCTCCAAACCCCAGGTAGGTATCAAGCCATCCATCACTATACTCCAGGCACAGCTCCATGCTATAATCTACCTGTGGGCAGAGCTGGGTCTCATTCTCCAAGTCTCCCCAGCACTCAGCCCAGGGCCAGCACTTTGTAGTTATAATACTAACAACCATAATAACTGTACCTAAGATACTGCATTAGTTTCTAAAGGCTGTGGTAACAAAGTACCACAAACTGGGCCTCCTCACAGTGTTGTCTCACAGCTCTGGAGGATGGAAATCTGAAATCAAAGTGGACCGTGTTCCCCTCTGAAACCTGTAGGGGAAATCCTTCCCTGTCTCCTAGCTTCTGGTGGTGGCTAGAAATCCTTGGTGTTCCTTGGCTTCAGGTTGCATCACTCCAATCTCTGCCTCTGTCATCACATACCCTTCTACCTGTGTGTCTTTACATGGCACTTTCCTGTCCTAATAGACACCTGTTATATTTGATTAAGGCCCAATTTAATGACCTCATCTTAGTTTGATCACATCTGCAAAGACTGTATTTCCAAATAAGGCCACATTCAGACACCCACGGTCAAGACTTCAATATATTTGAGGGCTGGGGGGACACAGTATAACCTAGAACAGATACACTGAGAGCTTACTGTGGGAAGAACTATTCTCAGTGTTTTCACATTAACTCATTTAATCCTTGCAGCATCCTTGTGAGGCAGGGATGACCACCATGCATGCCCATTTGATAGACAAAGGAACTGAGGTAAAAGAAAGTGAAATAATTTGTCCAAGTCCACATATAAATAAAATAAATGGAGGAGGCAGAACATCTCTCTTTTCCCCCCACTTCCTTCTTTTTTTTGCCACTCCCAAGATATGTGTAAGCTCTCAGGTCAAGGATTAAGCCAGCGCCACCATGGTGATGTGAGCTACAGAATATCAATGCCGAGTTCTTAATACCTAGGCCACGAGGGAACTCCTCCTTAAATCACTAGAGAGCTAACTTGCAGGAATGGGTTACATAGTGCTCTTCAAAATTTAATGTGCCTACGAATCCCCTGGGGACCTTGCAGATTGTGAATCAGTAGGTCTAGGGTACGAGAGGAGGGTCCATCTTTCCAGCCAGCTTCCAGGGGCTGCTGCTGCTAATCTACAGACCACACTAGGATTAGCACGAGCATTTGGTTCCCAGGTGCCAGCCATAATGAAATGATTGGGGTTTTTCTTAAAAGTCCTAATTCTCAGGACTCATTTAGAGCCTACTGACTCAGAGAGGCGGGGCCTAGGAATCCATGTTTTGAGGGAGGAGATTCTGAAAGGCAATTCTGATGTCTAGGCAAACTACTGGACTAGATAAGCTAAATGTCTATTTGAACCAGTCTGTTATAAAGTCTTTCCTAAATATACTGTAGCTAAGATCAAAACATTCGAGCTAAATGAGAGCAATCAGGACATTTATATGTTTGGATGACTGTATTTCCAAAATATGTCAACCAAGAGATAATCCCTTAGATGAGTGATCTGACCCTGACCTAGACAAGATATATGTGAACGACAGATGAAATCAGAGAAAACATACTTGTCAAATTTTTATATGATAAATGGATGGGTAGGAAAATGAATGTGATTACTCAAAAATAAAATCAAGATTTAATAGGCTAAGACACTGAGCTAAAACCAGTAAGATCTAAAGTGTCATAAAAGGGTAAAATTCTACAATCAGATTTATCGGGGTTCCCTGGTAGCTCAGCAAGTTAAAGATCTGGCATTGCCACTGCTGGGGTTCTGGTTACTACTGTGGCATGGGTTGGTTCTCTGGCCCAGAACTTCTGTATGTAACAGGCACGGCCAAAAAACAAACAAAAAAATACAATCAGGTTTATAAATGAATTGTGGAAGTAAATGATGGGGAAAACTTGGTTTGATAATTTTTCAAATAAAAAGGACCTAGAGAGTTTTGCTGCTCACTAATTTAATATAAACCAACAGAACAATGCAACTACCAAAACATCTCAATCAATCTTAGCCTCTATTCCTATTAATACAGAATGGCATCCACAACAAAGAAGGTAATAGTCTCAGGGTTCCCTGTCTGGTCAGAGCAGAGGTAGGGTACTGTGTTCATTTGGGGGTGCCAAGTTATAGAAGTGGCATTAGACTGTGCCTTGTGAAGAAAGACCAAGCTGGTGAAGACTTTGTTAGTCATGGGCCCTAGAGTATGGATGAAAAGAATGGATACCTTGTTGGAATACAAAAGAAGACAAAATTATACTTGAACCTCTATCTAAATATACTTGGGAGCTTGCCTGAAAAAGAATGACCTTGTTCTAAGTAGCTTCAAAGAGGCAGGAGCAGGGTCAATGGATGGAAGTTGCAGGGAGGCAACATTTTAGTTATCATATATGGAAAAATGACCTCAGACTTGATCTAACACATGGTGAAACGACATACTTGATAAAAGATTCACCTCCATGTTCCCTGAAAGTGTTAAGGTTCAAGAAGTTATGTCATAGAAAGGATTCTTTTCACTGTTTCTAAGGCTAGGCTAGAGGGCCTCTTAAATGCTGAAAAGAGTTTGTGATTTCAATAATGCATAGAAAAAAATGGGTTCATATATTATCAAGAGTTTGTTCATCTCCCAGAGGGTTTTGTTTTCTTTTCCTTTTTCTCGAAAATAGAAATAATTATGTCCAGATTTAAAATCCTTCTTTTAAGGTGGTTTGATGTTGCTGAAAACAGTATCTTGGCATAAGAAGAATATTTGTTGTTTCATGTAATGTATATAGATTAAGCACCTAACAATGAAAATAATTAATAATGATAATAACTAACACATCTAGTACCATGTGTCAGTCTTTGGTCTTTGTTTATATTGGCCCAATTAACCTTAGCTATAACCCAATAAACTATGTGATAATATTACCCCTATTTTACAGATGAAGAAACTGAGTCACAAAGACAGATATTAAATAAGTCCCTCGAGGTCACATGACTAGAGAAGGGCAGAGAGAGGATTCAAACCCAGACAGCTTGGCTCCAGGATTACTACCCTTTTCTTTTTCTTTTAGTTTCTGTATCTGTTAATCCTAGGCTCCTAATTTATCCCAACTCCCAACTTTCCCTTTTGGTAACTAGAAGTTTGTTTTTTGTGACTATGTTTCTATTTTGTAACTAAGTTCATTTGGATCGTTTTTTTAGATTCCACATATAAGTGATACATGATACTTGCCTTTGATGTATTTTACTTAGTATAATAATCTCTAGGTCCATCCATGTCACTGCAAATGGCATTATTTCATTCTTTTTCAGGCTCAGTTATATAGTTATATAACATATATATATATATATATATATATATATATACACACACACACACATATATATATGTTACACACGTATATATTTATACCACATTTTCTTCATCCATTTGTCTGTCAGTGGACACTTAGGGTGCATCTATGTTTTGGTTATTATAACTAGTGCTGCTATGAACATTGCAGTGCACGTATCTTTTTGAATTAGAGTTTTCTTCAGATGAATATGACCAGGAATGGGATTGCTGGATTACATGGTGACTTTACTTTTAGTTTTTTAAAAAATCTCCATACTGTTTTCAATACTGGCTGCACCAATTTACATTCCCACCAACAGTGTAGGAGGGTTCTCTTTTTTCCACACACCCTCCAGCATCTATTATTTGCAGAGTTTTTGGTGATGGCCATTCTGACCCATGTGAGGTGATAATAGTTCAATGTAGTTTTGATTTGTATTTCTCTGATAATTAGTGACACAACATCTTTTCATGTGCCTATTGGCTATCTGTATGTCTTCTTTGGAGAAGTGTCTTCTACACATTTTCTGACTGGTTTATTTGGTTTTTGTTATTGAGTTGTATGAGCTTTTGCATATTTTGGAAATTAAGCCCTGTTGGTTGTATCATTTGCAAATATATTCTCCCATTCCATACATTGCTCTTTTGTTTTATTTACGGTTTCCTTTGCTGTGCAAAAGCTTATAAGTTTGATTAAGCCCCATTTGTTTATTTTTGCTTTTATTTCTATTGCCTTGGGAGACTGACCTAAGAAAGGACTGCTACAATTTATGTGAGAGAATGTTTTTTTTTTTTTTTTCGGTCTTTTTGTCATTTTAGGGTCGCACCTGCGGCATGTGCACGTTCCCAGGCTAGGGGTCTAACAGGAGCTACAGCTGCCAGCCTACACCACAGCCACAGCAACGCGGGATCGGAGCCGCGTCTGCAACCTACACCACAGCTCACGGCAATGCCGGATCCTTAACCCTCTGAGCGAGGCCACGGATGAACCCGCAACCTCATGATTCCTAGTTAGATTCATTTTCGCTGAGCCATGACGGGAACTCCATATGTCAGAGAATGTTTTGCCTCTGTTCTCTTCTAGGAGTTTTCCGATGTCATATTTTGTTTTTGTTTTTCTTTTGCTTTTTAGGGCTGCATCCTCAGCATATGGAAGTTCCCAGGCTAGAGGCTGCAACAGAGCTACAGCTGCTGTCCTATACCACAGTCGCAGCAATGCAGGATCTGAGCCACGTCTGCAACGTGTACCACAGCTCACAGCAATGCCAGATCCTTAACCCACTGAGTGGGGCCAGGGATCAAACCTGCATCCTCATGGATACCAGTCGGATTTGTTTCTGCTCAGCCACAATAGGAACTCCTTCTGATGTCCTGCCTTATGTTTAAGCCTTTAAGACATTTTGAGTTTATTTTTGTGTATGGTGTGAGGGAGTGTTCTAATTTCACTGATTTACATGTGGCTGTCCAGCTTTCCTGATACCACTTGCTGAAGAGACTGTCTTTTCTTGATTGCATATTCTTGCCTCCTTTTGTCAAAGCTTAATTGACCATAGGTGAGTGGGTTTATTTCTGGGCTTTCTATTCCAGTTCATTGATCCATATGTCTTTTTTTTCTGCCAATACCATGCTGTTTTGATTACTGTAGCTTTGTAGTTTTATCTGGGTCAGAGAGGGTTATGCCTCCAGCTTTGTTCCTTTTTCTCAGGATTGCTTTGGCTATTCTGGGTCTATTATGGTTTCATATAAATTTTGGGATTATTTGGTCTAGTTCTGCTAAAAAAATGTCATGGGTAATTTAATGGGGATTGCATTAAATATATAGTTGCTTTAAGTAGTATGGACATTTTAACAATATTCTTCCAATCTAAGAGCATGGGATATCTTTCCATTTCTTTGAATCATCTTCCATTTCCTTTATCAACGTTTTATAGTTTTCAGTATATAAGTCTTGGTCAGTAATAAAACTGACCAAAAACTCCTTGGCCAGTTTTATTCCTAAAAATTTTTTCATGTTATTTTAACAGGTTTTTGGTTTTGGCTTTTTTTTTGCTTTCTCTTTCTGATATTTCATTGCTAGTGTAAAAAAGGCAACCAATTTCTGTATGTGACTCTTGTATCCTGCTACCTTGCTGAATTCATTTATCAGCCCTAAGTAGTTTTCATGTGGAGTCTTTAGGGTTCTCTACATATATCATGTCATCTGTATATAATAACAACTTTACCTCTTTCCTTCCGATTTGGATCCCATTTATTCCTTTTTCTTATCTGATTGCTGTGGCTAGGATTTCCAATACTATGTTGAATAGAAGTGGTAAGAGTGAACATCCTTGTCTTGTTCCATATTTTAGCAGCAAGGCTTTCAGCTTCTCACTGTTGAGTATTATGTTGGCTGTGGGTTTGTCATAAATAGCTTTTACTAACCTGAGATATATGTTGCCTTTATATATCCACTTTGATGAGAAGGGCCTGCTACTCTTTTGTTTTGTTTTTAGTTTCTTTTTAGGGCTGTACTTGCAGCATATGGAATTTCCTGGGCTAGTGGTTGAGTCAGAGCCACAGCTGCCAACCTATGCTACAGCCACAGCAACACCAGATCCAAGCTGCATCTGCAACCTACACCACAGCTTGCACAACACTAGATCCTTAACCCACTGAGTAAAGCCAGGGATTGAACCTGCATCCTATGGTCACTATGTTGGGTTCTTAACCCGCTGAGCCACAGTGGAAAGTCCAGGATTGCTACTCTTAACCACTATACCAAACTATGTCTTCTATGCTCCATTATAAGATACAGTCTCATGGCTGACTATTCATTAGGCATAATTTCTAAATCCCATCATACTTTCAGAGGTTCACCAAATTGTTTAAATTTCTTTTAAAAATCAAGAGAAAAAAATGAACTTGGGATTGAATGAACTGATTTGTTATTTGTCTCCTATCAGAAAAAAAAGAAAACTTTAGGGCTCATGAAAATGCATGGTAGGAGGCCCATAGGCCCAAAATATGTGAGGCCCATAAAAAGTCAATATGCAGCCCTGACAGTTCTACTTGTAGAAAATTTTAAAACACATTTCCATGAATAGGTGGTATTTTATTCATTTTTCTCCCTTTCTCCACATCTTTGCAGGTAATTTGTGCCCTTTTTTTTTTTTTTTTTTTTTTTTTTAAGTAGTCGGCCACCAAGTTCAGCTAGTACCTGGGTACAAAGCTGTGTCCCTTTCAACTTCTAACTGCTGGCCTGGAGCGTGTGTTAACACTGGAAATCCTTATTGACATGTGGAACAACTTTGTGCTTTTTTTTCCCTAGACTCTTCTGAAAGGCAAATGGCCACAATCATACTTTTGGAAAGGTCGTATTTTAACTTGGCCTTGTGATTAAACTGGTGCTCTTCTTTCCTTTGAGGTGACATGAAGAGAAGGGGAGTGATGAGCAGGCAATTCCAGGTACAAGCAAGAACATGATCAAAGGTGTGGAAGCAGGGAGACAGGTGAAATATTAATCCAGCATGGGTGTGGGATATGATTGTGGCAGGTCAGAAATAGTTTAACTCCACCTCCTTGCTAGAAGAATCGGACCTCTGGAGAGTAGCAGAGCAAGGCAGTTTGAGTTAGGGCAAAATACTGGAGAAGACAATCTTGTCTGGAAAGGAAAAGGATTTCCACAGAGACCGATGCACAGAGCCTTGAGGGTTGGAAGGTATCCAAACTGCTTGTCAGGAAAGTAACATTTATCTTGGGATGATAAAGTAAGAAAGAGGAATGACTGCTATTTTGCAATGGAGATGTAAAACACGTCCAGGAAATGGAAATAACACAGACAAGGAAGGATATCTTCTAGGGACATTTGATCTGTTTAGCACATGAAAAAATCTAGAAAGAGAATTTGCAGATGTGAAAAGCTCTAGTGCGTGCAACTAAAAGTATGAAAGCTGTCTATAGGTTAACAACTCAAAGAATTAGAGATGAGGATTTTATAATCTTTAAAAAATTTTCTATTTTTGCTCTATTCAGCTTTCCAATTTAATTAGCATACGTGCACAGAAATTCCAGGGGAGTGGTGGTTGGGTGGGGAGGATGATGCTATTAGAACTCAACGAAGGCAAAAGACAAGCATTTATGAAAGAAACATTTTCTTGGTAGTGGTAACTGCCCTCATACCAGAGCAAGGTCTACTCCAGCCCTGTCTTTTTAGGCTCCCACACTTTGAAGTGTCTTCCTTGAAATTTTTTAAGTTCCTTTTGGTCTGGGACCTGGACTGAGGCCCACTGGGCCAGGTATCTGTTTTCTTCTCTGCAGAGTGTTCTCTGGCCTCTACCCCATGCCTGTGGGGTCAACCAGATGACCCTAGGAGCTCTGAAACTCATACCTATGGGACTCTCTCAGGGGTCGTGGCCTGGCTCAAGTTCTGGAAGCATGCCTGAATTGTTTCTGCCTGGGTTCTTTCATGGGATCATGCCAGACTGGGTCTTGGACCACCAGAATAGTGCTAGGTGACTTAAAAAAAAGGTTTTTAATGGCTTTAGTGATATAATTGACATACCAATACAATTTACCCAATTTACTATAAAATAAATAGTTTATATAAAAAATATTTGACCTAGCCTTCCATATTCCAGGAATGTTCTCGCTTATTTATCAAGAATATTGAAATAAATGTGGAAATGGAGGCAAAATGATTTATTCCACAGGGGATAAAGCAGGAAGTCAGTTGAACCTCCAAAAGATAGGACAGATTTTGTGTATCTTTAGGCATGAATTACATTGCATTGTTACCATTTATCTTTGAATTTAAGAGATGTTAAAATTGCTTCCAAAGATTTAGAATTAGGAGTCCCACTGTGGTGAAGCAGGTTAGGGATCTGGCATTGTCTCTGCAGCAGTGCAGTTTTGATCCCCGGCTCAGCGCAATGCGTTAAGGATCTGGCATTGCTGCAGCTGTTGCATAGTTTGCAGCTGCAGCTCGGATTTGATTTCTGGCCCAGGAACTTCCATGTGCCATGGGTGCAGAAAACAAAAAATACTCCCAGAGATTCAGAATGAAATAACTAGAGTTTTTCAGTTTTACTAGAGTCTAGAACACCCACTTAACACACTTAGATTCACTGTCAGCCTTTCCTTGTAATATTGATGATGATGATGACAATGATAATAATTAAACTGAGTGTCTATTATGTGCATGTACTATACTAAATGCTTTAAAAAAACATATTTCATTTAATTCTTACAACTCTGAGGTAGTTATTGTTGTCCCCACAATGAAAATAACAAACAGTGTAAAAAGAGAGAAAGCAGTTTGTCTAAGATTGTAAATCCAGAAAGCAGCAAAGGATACAAGCTAGATCTAATTCCAAAGCCCTTGCTTTTGTTGCTTGTACTTTTAGTGTCATATCTAGAAAACCACTGCCTAATTTAAGGTTATAAAGCTTTACACCTGTGTTTTATAGTTTTGGTTTTTACATTTAGCTCTTCTGCCTAACTTGAATTCATTTTTATTTATAGTGTATGAGGGGTTCACCTTTGTTTTTTAAATGTGGATAGCTAGTAGTCCTAGGACATCTACTGAAAACATTATTTTTGCCTTCATGGAATTGTCATGGTAAGCTTGTCAAAAATCAATTGACCATAAAGGTATGGGTTTTTTTGAGCTCTCAGTACTATCACATTGATCTATATGTCTCAGTACTTGGTTCTTAATTATGTCATTGATGAAAAGATAATTCACAAAAATTCTTAGATCAAATGGGGAAAAATACATCAATGGCTTCTTTCACTGATCAGTTTCTGTCATATCTACTAATTATGCAAATGTTTGGCTGAAGAACTGGCTAGTGAATTTCCATCTTTTCCGATGTTTGTGAATTGTTCTTACAAACCAATAGTTACACTATGTATTTTTTTCCTTTTCAATATGCAGATACAAAACTCACTAAAACTCTTCAATTAGAAGATTTTTAAAACAGGCTAGCAAATTTTCTTCCATGTTTTCAAAAGTGCAACTATGAGAGTTTTTAGATGATGTTATTACGCTTAGGTTAATTTTAGCAACAAAACTCTAGGACAATGGAGTACATTTTCAAAGATTCATTTGCAAAATGAACTTTCCACACCAAGGTTGTCAGCTTGTTGTTTAGAGAGGACTTAATTTCTTTCTGTAAAGCTTTGACTAGGAAGTGAGAAATGTCAGCTCTTCAATTTTAGTTACTCACATGTTTACATTATTAGTATCCTCTTTGATCTATGGTTTCTTTGCAGAAAATTTTTTTTTCAATTACAAAATTTTATTCATCTCAAGTATTTAACATTGCCTCTTTACCACAGGAGTTATTTTCCAAAAATGTTCATCACAGCTGGATTGCAAGAGTGTTGGGAAATGTGGCAAGTTGCTTGTAGAAGTATTCCACATTATAAGTCTACTGTAGACCCAAAGGGGTTTGCCTTTGTGGAATCTGAAGCAAAAGAGCAAGTAGCAAAAGCTACTGAGGTAGGTCCAGAACCTTTAGTCAAAAACGGAAGAGGAAGAGAAGTAGCTCTGAAGATGCAGACTGTCTTACCCCCAAGCCAAAAATTTTAAAAATGACCCAGCAAGACACCATTAAAAAAGAAGCCTCTGAAGTTTGTTTCTTATTTTTAATTTAGAATTAGAAGTTCCTACTGAAGAGCAACTAGATACTGGAGATATGAAAGATGGATCCCTCTTGAAAGCCAAAAGAAAGCATAAGAAAAAACATACAGAGAGACGTAAAATGGGAGAAGTTATACCCCTATGAGTACTATCAAAGTAAGTCAGCAATACAAATTTTATTACTGGCAGTTGACACGCTCCATGCACTAAATATTTTAAAACTAATGTCCATTTTGGGAGTATGTAAGTTAAAATTTCATCATATAATCTGCTGGGCTTTTTCTTTTTATTTCATCAGTTGCTTCATTTGCCTTTATTATTTCCTTCTTTCTAGATTTTTAGGCATTATTCTGATATTCTTTTTCAAATCTCCTAAATTAAAGTTTTTAATTTTTAGCATTTCTTTTTTTCTAATCTGTTTAAATTTTCTTCTAAGAGCTACTTTAGTTGTATCTACAAGTCTGGATGGTATTTTTATCATTTTCAAGTATTTTCTAATTTTCATATAATTTCTATGTTGATCCATGTATTTTTGAATAGTATAATTTTAAAATTCCCCATATATGGGGGGGGCTTTATTTTTTGTCTTTATTGATTTTTAAGACAGATGTATTGTTGTCAGAGAAAGATCTTCAGACGACTGATCCTTGAACTTTGTTGAGACATTTTCCATAGCTTAACACCTGGTAGGATTTTTGTAAATATGTGCCCAGAGTTAGCCCTACTGCAATGTTTGAGGGAACATTTCCACACAAGACTGCCCTCACTTCTAACACCCACTCTAAGGGGTTTCAGCCAACTACAAAGTTAAAAGAAACTGTCCCTAAGATTGCCCTCATTTCTGGCACAAACTGCAACTTCAGAGGATCCCCAGATCACTCTTAGATTTGATACCTTGCCAGAGAAATCATAGAACTCATTGAAAGTTTTTATAGTTATGACTATGGTTTACTACAAGGAAAGGATATAGATTAAAATCAGCCAAAGGAATAGACACATAGGGCAGAGTTTGTGGGGTACCAAATATAAAGCTACCATTGTCCTGTCCTGTGGCGTCGGCATGTACCACCCTCCTTGCATCCATGTATGGCAATGGGCACAGAGTAATGCCAGCTAGGGAAGCTGATCTGAGCCCCAATGTTCAGGGTTTTCATTAGGGCTCCATTAAGTACAGGTGACTGACTGATTGATTGATTGACTGATCATCCACATGGTTAATATGTCCTTTATATTAAATGATGACATACTAGTAATATTTTAAAATTTTTATCCTAGTTTGACTTCAGTTTACATAGCTATATCTGCTGCCTTCTGATTAGTATTTATTTGGTTGTTTTTATTTTTTTACTTTTTACGTCCCTCTACTCTCTATTTTTCTGTTTTTGTTATGTCTTCAGGATTTCATTTTTTTTATATAGCCTAAGACTCCAAGGCATCTAACTGAAAAGTTTATGCCATTGGCCTTTTCTTTGTGATTACTGATTTATTTGGATTCACTTTTCCCTTCTCATTATATGCTATTTGTCTTGCCTTTTTTCATGATTTCCTTCCTTTTCCTGTCTTCTTTTGGATTAAAGTTTTTTTTTCCCCATTCCATTTTTCTGATCTTTATCAATTGGAGCATGTATATCCCATTTCTTTTAATATCATGGTTACCTTTAGAATTTTTACATACAAAAAGTATAAATTTAATAAACATATTTCTCCTTAAAAACACAAGAATGCCTGGCTCAAAATAGCATCCTCCAGGTTACACACTATTGTTGTTCAGCCTTTTATTTCTTTTTTATTTCTACTATTTTTTTCTGATTTAATTTTTATTTTATATTGGAGTTAGTCATTTACAATGTTGTATTAGTTTTCCAGTGTAAAGCAAGGTGATTCAGTTATACATACACATATATCAATTCTTTTCCAGATTCTTTTCCCATATAGGTTATTATAGAATATTGAGTAGGTTTCCCTGTTTTAAACAGTAGGCCCTTGTTGATATCTACTTTATATATATAGCAGTGTGTATGTGTTAGTCCCAAACTCCTAATTTATCCCTCCCCCCACTTTTGGTAACCATAAGTTTATTTTCTAAGTCTGTTCCATTTTGTAAATAGGTTCATTTTTACCATTTTTTTCTCTGTTACTATTTTTACTCCTAAAATGATATGTTAGCCTATATTTACTATAGGCGATGTTTATTTATATTTACCCACATGTATTTCTCCTGCTTGAGATTTACTAAACATTGTAAATCTGAGTCATTCATGAATCCTGACTAAGTTTCAGCCTTTAATTTTTGGAATATGTCCGGTTCCCAATTCTCTCCTTTATTTCATTCTAGACATCTGAAAATTTAGCCCTTTCATGCTACCTGCCACATTTCAGCCTTCCTTCTCTATATGTTTCTTTGCCTCTCTGGGCCGCATTCTAAGTATTTTTTTTTTTTTTTTATCAGATCAGTCTTCTAGTTCATCCATTCTCACAAGAAGGAGATTATATAAAGGACAATGACCAGATCAGAAACCATAATAGAACTCTGGCCTGTATGAAAAACACAGGAAACCAAACCACAACCTCTGACGCTATTTGGTCCCGGACATTGAAGACTTGTTTGGTAACTGCCAAATTTCCTATTTTTCACTCTGGCTTCCAACTGAGGGCCAACCAGAGAAGGCCAAATATGCTCCCCAAAGCAGTCAGGTACAATGGCTGGTTATTGTAACCTTCCTCTAGGTTCTGTGTGTCACAGCCTCCAGGCAGAGGATACCTAAAGCCTTCCCCTTTTGCACTGAAAAGCTTTTCCACTTCCCTGCCTACATTTGAGTCTCTACCAAACTCAAATGGTGACAGCTGACTCCCTAGCTATATAAGCACCGACTGAATAAATGGTCTGCTTTAATTTAGGTGCTCTTTGTTTCAGCAGCAATTAGGGCTCTTCTGCTATTTGATGCTTGGCTTGGTTTTTTACTTCAATTTTTATATTTTTCAATTTTAGAAATTCTGTTTGAGTCTCTTTCAAAAGAGATCTATCTGATCATTGTTGTATCCTCTTGTTCTTTTGCCATCTCTTCTCTTTCTGTCACTCACTAAATATTTTATCCAATGATTCTAATATCTGATGTCTTTATGTGGCTTCTTTTATCATTTGTGGTTTCTGCTGTCTCTCATTTATGGTAGTTTATTTTCTTGAAAGTTATTTGTTTCTACGAGCTCAAATTTGTGGTACTGTTTGTGGGAGTTGCCTGAAGCCTCATCTGAGGGGACATTCTTCAGGAAGACATTTGTATTTGCTCCTCTCTGGGCACCTGGGAACATCCAAAATTACCTAAAAAGAAGTGTTAGTTTCAGCCTACTGATGGTGATGTTCTCCATGAGGAATGTGTAAGGTACTCACCTGGGCTGTATTTATTCAAAGGGAGCCCCACAGACATTTCCCCCACCTACCACAAACAGGGCCACTATTGACACTGGACTGGCCTTTGTGGTTCTTATATGACTGAAGGACACATCTTAGCAAAACCATCAGGGAACGCTGAAGAACAAGATTCATTACTGACAGGTCTTAGATGGTACATGGCGTGCTAGACAGCCACAAAAGGTCATGGGTAGAGAGAGAGGTAGTGTGGACCTAGAGTTCTATCTTTATTAGGGATCAAGGGTGGGATGCCCAAGTTTTCATGGGTTCACTCTTTTTGGTAAAATTTAGGCATAAGAGTGGGAATTAAGACATGAGAAGGGAGAAGCAGGCCAGTCAAGCGGTTATTAGTTATCTAGGTTACTAAAAATGCTGTCTATAAAGGGATATTCATGGATGTGTTTCCTTTTCTAGTTGTTTCTATAATAACTTTGTCATACCGCTGGCGATGTGCTTATTTGAGATGAATGTTTTTGAATGGATGCCTCAGCAACCAAAACCTTACTGTCAGGCTCTTACATTACAATAAAAAAGTTTAATATCAGGCACTTATACCCCCCACATCCTTGGGGGGGTGCTTTCCATCCATATTATGGCATATGTACTTACCTCCCTTTGGAGAGTATAGTATGCAAGTGAAAAACTATGTCATTGTCTTTATGCAAATTTAAGAATCAAATCCATTAGTATCATTGTCTTTATGCAAATTTAAGAATCAAATCCATTAGTATAGTTTGTAGTCAGACACTGACTATTTGATCAGTATCTCCTAAATTCCTAAACAAAAACTTTTAAAAATTACCCTTAAAACATAAGAAGTGATTATAATATAAGGAAAGAATGTTTTAACAAACTTAACAGAACTTATTGTCTACTTTTATACAATAGAAGCCAAGTTTAAATGGATCTATAAATAGATTTTTTAGCTGTAAAAAAAAAAAAAAAAATATATATATATATATATATATATATATATATATATATATATATATCATGTATAAGTTCTTGGGCCAGGGATTGAACCCCTCTTACAATAGCATGCCAAGATCCATAACAACACTAGATCCATAACCCACTGAGACACTAGGGAACTCCTAAAATTTTTTTTTTTTTTGTCTTTTTGCCTTTATGTAGAGCCGCACCCGCGGCATATGGAGGTTCCCAGGCTAGGGGTCTAACAGGAGCTGTAGCTGCCAGCCTTCGCCACAGCCACAGCAACGCGGGATCCGAGCCGCGTCTGCAACCTACACCACAGCTCACGGCAACGCCGGATCCTTAACCCACTGAACAAGGCCAGGGATCGAACCCGCAACCTCATGGTTCTTAGTCGGATTCATTAACCACTGAGCCACGAAGGGAACTCCCTAAAAAATTTTTTCAAGACATGGATTGCAAAAATTTTGAGTTGAATCTAAAAAATCTGGACAGTCTGTTTGCTGCCTCTTCCAAGATTTATTTATTTTTTTAATTTTTTTCACTTAGATGTTGATTTTTTAATAGATTTTTGAGGAATTAAGTGTTGAGGGAACACAGATGATTAAACATTAACAGGAAAAATGGTTCTGAGAAGAAAAGATGGAGGCAATCATTAACCCCCTCCCATGAAGAGGTCAATATTACATGTCCATTATTTTCATTTTTTACTTATATTTTGAAGTCACATTTTTTTTCTTTTTTAAATTGAGGTAAAGTAGATTTATAATATATCAATTTCAGGTGTACAACAGCACAATATTCCTTTAAATTGTGTCACATCCTTAAAGATAATTTCTCTGTGTTATAGACCACCTTCTTATAGAAACACAAGTGACTTGGTTTAGAGAAACTTTGTACCGACAGTGTCTTTTTCTTATTCCTGCCAGCCCTTTGTATCTTAAAGCTCCAGCTCATTCAATACAGTAACCATTCCTCTGAAATAGGCTGTTCTGGGGACACAAAAATAAATGAAGTAGAAACTCACAGACTAGTAAACAGTGAGTAAACAACCATGAATGAAAACAGAATTTGATAAGTGCTCTAACCCAGCAATGGTTTTCATGAAGCATAAAAGGAAGAGGGCATCATTCAAACTGAGGATCAAAAACAGGGCCACATGAGAAAGTATCCTTTTAGGTTGGCTGGAAAGGGACTGGCCTTTCTTACAAAGAAATGGTTTCCTTATTGATCAGGCTGACAAAAGAAAGCCTGCCTTCAAACTGAGAATAGTTAAGAACTCAAGAGACTTTTTACCCACTGGGTAGAGTGGGACGTGGGCCAGGAAAACTTGGGCCAGATTCAGCTGTTTAAACAGAGGTTTCCAGAAATAAGAAAATTCTAAGACTTAACCCCTAAGCTTTACTCCTACTATTTCACAGAACCTCTAGCGTGTTCTGTCACAGCGTGTTCTGGTTTTGGGTCACAGAGTATAGGTCAACCTGGACACTGAGTTCAACTATGTGAGGAATCAATCAATCACACCTACACAACAGAACCCCAATAAAAACTGTGAATACTTCTTAAGTCAATATACTGTATACCTAAAACTTTTTTAAAAGATTATATTAAATTTCGGAGCTCACTAGTGGCATAGTGATTAAAGATTCAGCCTTGTCACTGCTGTGGCTCAGGTCACTGCTGTGGTGCGATTTCGAAATTTGGCAAGCCATGGGCACGGCCAAAAAATTAAATTGATATTTTTTTGTTTTTTTAGGGCCACACCCACAGCATATGGAGGTTCCCAGGCTAGGGGTCTAATCAGAGCTGTAGCCGCTGGCCTACACTACAGCCATAGCAACGCAGGATCTGAGCTGCGTCTGTGAACTACACCACAGCTTATGCCAATGCTGGATCCTTAACCCACCGAGTGAGGCCAGGGATTGAACCTGCAGCCTCATGGTTCCTAGTCAGATTCGTTTTCACAGCACCATGACAGGAACTCCCTAAATTAAAATTTAAAAAACAAAACAAAACCAAAAAAACTTCTTAACACTGCAGCTCAGATGAGCTTCTTTGATTGCCAATACTCTGTACATATTGTCACACATCTGTGCCAGGAGGGTAACATACCTTGACTTCACAGGAGAGGACAAGGGAAGCTTTGCATTGGGTATCCCTCAAACTTTGCTCAGTGTGCCTCTTTCTTGGGCTGATTTTAATCGGTAAAATCAGATTCTTTGTAGTAAACCATAGCCATAAGTATAAGAACTTTCAGTTAGTTCTGTCAGTTCTTTTAGCAAATTATTGAATCTGACTGTAGTATTGTGACCCCTGAAGCTGCCTTTGGTGTCAGAAGTGAGGGCAATCTTGGGGACTACTCTTTTTAACCTTGTAGATGGCCGAAACTCAGCATCAGAAGTGAGGGAATATGCCCTAGAGCAGTGCTAACTTTAGGCAAACATTTACAAAAATCTACCTGGCATTAAGCTACAGAACATGTCTCAAAAAAGATCAAGAATCAGTCATTTGAAGACCATTTTCTCTGGCTACAATACATCTGTCTTAAAAATCAATAAACACAAAGAATAAAGACCCTCTCCATAGACTGCGAAATTTTAAATTATGCTATTAAGTAGTTTATGGCTCAACATAGAAATTATATGAAAATTAGAAAAAACTTGAAAGTGAGTGATAATAAAAATACTACCCAAACCTGTAGATGCAACTAAAGAATATCTTTGAGGGAAATTTAAACAGATTAGAAAAAAAAAAAACTAAAATTTAAAAACATCCAACTGAGGAGGATTAAAAAAGAATACTAGAATGATGTCTAAAACTCTAGAAAGAAGGAAATAATAAAGGTAAACGAAGTAACTCACATTCAATGCAATCCCTATCAAATTACCAAGGACCTTTTTCACAGAACTAGAACAAAATAGTTTAAAGTTTGTCTGGAAACACAAAAAACCCAGAATAGCCAAAGACATCCTGAAAAAGAAAAATGGAGCTGGAGGAATCAGGCTCCCTGACTTCAGACTCTACTACAAAGCTACAGTCATCAAAACCGTATGGTAC
>PVHT020003785.1:5594999-5638967 GCA_004024745.2 Catagonus wagneri
AAAAAAAAAAAAAAAAAAAAAAAAAAAAAAAAAAATGGAGTTCCCATCGTGGCTCAGCAGAAACGAATCTGACTAGCATCCATGAGGATACATGTTGGATCCCTGGCCTCGCTCAGAGGGTTAAGGATCTAGCGTTGCTGTGGCTGTGGTGTAGGCCGGTGGCTACAGCTCCAATTCAACCCCTAGCCTGGGAACCTTCATATACCGTGGATGTGGCCCTAAAAAGACAAAAGACAGAAAAAAAAAAAAGCTAGAATCAAAATTTCAGAGAGTAGCAACATGGGAGTTGGGAGAAATGGGATAGAGAGAAGTGAAAGTAAGCTAAGCATCTTATCTTTTTTGCTTGGAGAATAGATTATTGATTAAATTATGTCTTTAAATATTTTAAAGTAACAGCTTATATGCACACATGTACACATTTATAAAACAGCAGAAGAAGGAAATGCAGGAAAATAAAAATGCAGTCAATACAATAAAAGGCAGGACTAGAGAAGGAAGGGGAAAAAAAAGTCAAGAGAAAAAAAAAAAGAGACTTAGTCTGAGGTCCTGAATTTACCCTTGTCTGAAGCAAGACACACTCCTGGGTTTCTTACCTACTTGAGTCAATCAATCGTGCTTTTGGCTAAAGTTAGATCAGATGGGTTTTTACTGCATGCGTTCCAAAGCATCTCAACGAATTCAGCCTTCATATTCATTACCCATATTTCTGCTTCATTTGCTTTCCCTTTCATATTGAATTAAGTGCTCACACCTTTCCATAACATGTTGAAATTTATTTCTAAAAACTTCCAGCATATAAATAATGAAAAAAAAAATTCACTCATTACTAGATTCCTCATTCCTCTGACTTGTCAGCATTTTGACTTGGCCATTCTTCAGCCCTGCATGGAGATGCCATCTATTTTTCCAACTTTAGAGTCTGGGCCACAAGATCTTTGTCAGAAAAATAATCACACACACACACAAATCAGCTGCTCCCACCAAAGTTAAAGCGAAAATTAAACACAGGACATGCCATTTATACAGTGTTTTCATACAGTTTGATATGAAATGATAGCTTGGGGACAATTAATTAGCCATGAAATAAATCAACCTCAGAAAGCCTATTTCCTAGGTCTAACATCCATCAGAGTTCCAAGAAGAATTCCTAGTCTGTTTTATTTACATAGGAAAACACTTCCAGTCATTTTTTTTTTTTTTCCTATTGCACACTGGCTAGGATTCTGCCCTTTGGGAGAATAAAAAATGTTCCCTACCTGGAGACCCTGGAGGCTTTTAAACATTCCACCATCAGCATTTATCTCACGGTGGTGGGTGTATCTTCTTTCCTAGTAGATGTTTGGCCCTTTTGGTCAGAGGCTGTGTCTTAGCTATGTTTTGGTCCCAGAGCTTAGCGCAGGGCCCCGCCCCCAGTGGTGCTCAGTAAACATTCGCTAAATAGATGAAAGCGGGCCTCATGCTTCCCCTGACTACATCCTATGCATTTCAGCTTTCTCATTTAGCTGATATCAACTCTCTCATCACCTTCAATGTCCTCCTCACTCCTTGGACGTATTTATGTGTCCAAATCAGATCTTTTCTTCAATGTCCAATTCTACTTCACCTTTTTTTTTAGGGAGGGGGGATTTCCTGAACTTGTAACCACCCTCTTTGGTTCTGTTGCTACTTGCCTCTTGCTTTATTATTTTTTTTTCTTTTCTTTTCTTTTCTGTCTTTTTGGCCTCACCCGCAGCATATGGAGATTCTCAGGCTGTCTCCTGGCCTACACCACAGCCACAGCAATGTGGGATCTGAGTCGCATCTGCGACTTACACCACAGCTCATGGCAATGACAGATCCCTAAGCAACTGAGCAAGGCCAGGGATCTAACCTGTGTCCTCATAGATGCTAGTCAGATTCGTTTCCGCTGAACCATGATGGGAACTCCTATTATTTTCTTTATCGAGGGCAGTCACTAGGCTACATGGCACCTTTGTGAAGATTAGAAAAATGTGCCCTCTCTGGACAGATGTACCCTAAGGTGCATCAGGGCTCATGGCTTTGGGAAAAGAGAACAAACCAAGCTTAGCCCTTTCCCCTGTTAGCTTTGCGCCCTTGTGCAGTGAACTGTGTGCAGAGCCAGTGAGGGGGCCTTGACACAGAGCCTCTTTCCTGAACCAGAACACACCTCAGGCAGGGACTTCGTTTGAACCAGACCTTCTAAATTTTTTAAGCCCTTGTTTTTATCCCCAGCCTTTCAATTACCCCATTCTCCATTCTAGGTGATAAATGTTGTAACTGCTGGTGGCTATCGTATGATTTGTTGATTCTTGCTAGTTATTAGATTTCTGATTGGATGGGTTAAATGAACTACAGTCATTATCTGAAAACAGACAAAATCATTGTGAATTACACCTACTTCCTTTTTGTGACTTGGAAAACACAAAATTCACCTTTTTTTCTTTTTCTTCTTTTTTTTTTTTGGCTTTTAAGGGCCAAATGGAGGTTCCCAGGCTAGGGGTCCAGTCAGAGCTACAGCTGCCAGCCTACACCACAGCCACAGCAACATGGAATCAGAACCACGTCTGCGACCTCACAGTTCATGGCAACACCAGATCCTTACCCTACTGAGGGAGGCCAGGGATCCAACCCGCAACCTCACAGTTCCTAGTCAGATTCGTTTCTGATGTGCCATGACAGGAACTCTCCAAATTCACCCTTTTAAGGTGTGAAAATACAGTGGTTTTAGTATATTCACAGAGTTATGGAACCATAATTGCCACACAGCTCTGGACTATTTTCTACCACCCAAAGAAACCCCATATTCGTTACCATTCACTCTCCTGTCTCTCCTCCTTCCAGCCCCTAGCCACCACCAATCTTCTTTCTGGATCTTTCTCTATGATTATGTCTATTCTGGACATTTCATATAAATGCATTCACATAATATATGTGGTCTTTTGTGACTGACTCCTTTTACTTAACATGATGATTTCAAGGTTAATAAACATCGTAGCATGTTCAAGTACTGCATTTCTTTTAAAGTTGAAGAAGAGGTCCATTGTATGAATTTATCACATTTCATTTATCCATTCACCAGTTGATAGATATTTGGGCTGTTTCCACTTTTTGGCTAGGCGGATAATGCTACCATGAATATCCATGTATATAAGTTTTGTGTGGATATATTTTTACTTTTCCTATTTTCTTGGGTGTTTACCTAGGAATGGAATTGCTGGGTCATACAATACTCTCTGTTTAACTTTTTGAGAAACTTCCAAACTGTTTTCCCAAGTGGCTGCACCATCTTACAATCTTACCATCAACATGGGTTCTGAATTCCACACATCCTCACCTATACCTGCTACTGTCTGTCTTTTTAATTATAGTCTTTTAGTGTTTGTGAAGAGGTATTTCACTGTGGTTTTGATTTGTATTTCCTAATGACAAGTGTTGTTGAGCATCTTTTCGTGACTAATCAGGCTGAAAACAGTGCAAGGATGCAGCAAGGCCTCGGAAACTGGAGCCAGGGTCACAAATGAAGCCAAGACTCTCTCTCTCTTCCCCACCACCCACTCTTCTCTCTTGCAGGGGAGCTGAGCTGTCTTCTCTCTCACCACAGACCAACTTCTTCCACATGGCTGCTGCCAGTTCCTGCCACCAGAAAGGGCCTGACCCCCTTTCTCAGGGAGCTCTGATCTACCTGCCTTGTTTTTGAAGGAAATGCTGTCACAACAAATTATAGCATTATTCTGTTTGTACAGTAATTTTCATTAACCTCACCTAAAAGGATTCTGAGGACAGACTTAACTCAGAGGTCACAATCTGGAAGACCAAAGGCTTGATTGCACCTTATACTATTTATTGTTTGACTCACACTGTGGTTTTTTTTTTAAGTTTGAATTAATTTCTACACTAAAAAAAAAAAAAGAAAACCAGAAATTTCACATACAAATCTGGATTTCTATCTTCTCTTGAAAAATTAAATTACTTGGCAATGCTGGGTCCAAATCCCCATACAGAGATGGCGAGGAGCTGGGGCTGAGGAGGGGTTACTTCCTTACTCAGAGTGTCCACACTCCAGATCATAGCCTCTGCCATTCCAATCCCCTTCCTCTGCAGGTGTATGGTCTATAACCTCTGAAGAGAATTATTTAGATCACCGGTCATTAATTGTCTCTGAAGAAGTGTATATAAGTAAGTCACAGTTTCCATTCATGGGACCTATAAAGTGACAGGACATAAATGCAGAATTCGCTTCACAGTTGAATGAAACAAAAATCTCTTTCACAGGCATTTAAATCTTGTGACCATTTTACTTTCAGGTTCTTGTGAAGGGAGACTATAGAAACAACAAATTCTCTTTGCAAATCCAGGAGTCGTATTAACTCTTGTCTTCTCTCAAAACAGACAACTCCTAGTTTAACTGCTTACTTCTGGAGGATTATATTTATCTAATATTATTCTGTAGTTTCCTCACCAATTGTCATACAAATGTCTTTTGTTAATAATAAATATATATAGTTATGATATATGGCTTATAATACTGTATCACATATTGGAAAGTTGCTTTGTGAGTAGATCTTTAAACTTCTCATCACGAGAAAAAAAATTTTTGTAACTGAGTAAAGTGATGGATGTTTAGTTGGTGGTGATCATTTTGGAATATATACAAATATGGAATTGTATGTTGTACACCTGAAACTAATATAATGTCAATTATACCTCATAAATTTTTTTAATGTTTTTAGCTTGAAGTACTCCAAAAAATTCTGGTTCTAATCTAAGGCCATCTGGTTGTTATCTTACTCTAATTGCAAGAAGTTTATAATCTTGCCCTTTACCTTAATCAACCCAGTGAAAGGTAGCACTCCGTGTCATTTCAGTTCGCTTCCTCAAGACTCGAGAGGCCAAAGTATTGGGGTGTCTTGTCTATCCAATGACTGCTGGAGTCAGACCCAGACTCCCCTTCAGGAATGAAGGATTTATTCCCTCAGATGCTGGGAGTACTGTTGGAAGATGTCTCATCAGCTCTCAACCCTATTTACACCACCTCACTTAAGGACATCTTCTCTGAGGGCAGCCCACATCTGAATAATGATCATTTGAGGATATATCTATCTATCTATATATAGAGATATACATATACACATATATATAAAATATCCTACACCTCTTGCCCAACGTGGGATATCTAAGGAACCATTCCAGCCCCAGAGCTCTTGAGGTCTTCGTTGGGAGTGCGTTTTAGTCCACCTTCTGCTTAATCCTGCTTCCCTGTGATCCTTCCATAGCTGCTGCTCGAGCTCTCCTTAGCAAACTCCTGCACCCTAATCTGCATCTTGGAGTCAGGCTTTCAGCTTGTGAAACTACTAGGAAGAGAGTGGCATTTCAGAGAGGAGGGAATGAATGAAGGATAGCTGAAGCGCAGGATTCCTACTTAGGAGTAGAAGCAGATTAGAAAGCCGGGGGAGATTTCCAAAAGCCCAGCAAAAAAAAAGTCTCCATTGATTCTCTCAACCAAAGCTTCCAGAGAGCAGAAACCAAGCAATAGTGATTATCCTTCTCCAGTTTCCTATCCAAAGACTCATGAACCCAAAGAGAGGAGATGAAAAATTACAGTGGTACTAGAAACTAGAAATGCTGCCCAGCCATCTGCCAGATGTCAGCAAGAATGTCTATGCAGCAAAGTGTGGAATGAGAACCACGGGGACGTAACCAAGGGGCTCTGAAGTTGGGAAGGGTGAGAGGGTGAACTCTAGACTGCTAGAGAGGATTTCTGGGGTGGGCGGAGATCAGTTTTGGAGATCAGAAGTCCTGTCTTGTAAGGGCCAGGGAATTTATCCCTTAGAGTGAACAGATTCAGAATAAAAAGAAATCAGCAAGCTAACAGAAAGATGGGCCAGGTGGTTGGCCCATCCAGTCCTCCAGTCTAAGATGCTAGCAGAGGATTCTAACACAGGTCATTTCCCCATGATTACAGGCGTTCACCAGAGTTGAATATAGTTCCTCCTTTCCAAGGATAATCAATATGTTAAAACGGTAGGGGAGGCCTATGAAACATTACGTAACATGATAGAGAATTTGGAACTTGAGGTTTTCAGACTAACGTGTTCAGGAAATATTTCTACAGAAAACCTAGTTAATCTTAGAAAACATCAGGTTTGCACTCTCAATAAGATTTAGGAGAGGTTCCCACTGTGGCTCAGTGGAAACGAATCTGAGTAGTATCCACGAGGACGCAGGTTCAATCTCTGGCCTCTCTCAGTGGGTTAAGGATCTGGCATTGTTGTGAGTTGTGGTGTAGGTCGTAGATGCGGCTCGGATCTGGCGTTGCTGTGACTGTGGCCAACAGCTACACCTCCAATTTGACCCCTAACCTAGGAGCTTCCAAATACCTTGAGTGCAGCCCTAAAAAGACAAAAAAAAAAAAAAGATTTAGGAAAATGTAGATGTTATGAAATAAAAGATGAACTATGGCTAAGAAAACAGATAAAAAAGATGGAATCAGAAACAAAAAGTTATATAAAATAACAAGACCTTTTTTTTAAAGGTATAAATACAATCACAGAATTAGTTACACTGACAGGAAAGAAAGCTGAAGCAGTGATTTGGAGAATCAGCCTGAGAAGAAGGAAAAATAAGGAAAAAAGGGGTAACTGATTTTTTTTTCTGAATAGTTTGTTTTTCATCTGTTTGTTTGTTCATTGTTTTCATCTCTGTTTTCTACCTAAAAGATCTACTGACTGGAAATTCAGAATTCATTCTCCATGTGTGTTCTCATTTCCTTAATTTTATAACTGTTAATCAAGCTTCAGGTTATGGTGTTCGTTTTCCTCACCATGCACAAATGTGAACACGGTGCTGTTGCTTTCAGAGTGACCACTCAAAAGTGTGACCCCCCCCGAGTATGTTAGCTTAACTATTTGACTCTCAGGACACCGGGGACAGAGTTTCTGGGAGGAAGGTATGTATGTGGGAGGGAGCAGAAAAGTTTACTCAAGATAAAAAAAGAAAAAACTGTAAAAATGTGATAAATATGTAGGGCAGATACTAGAGACTGGAGAAAAAGAAAATAATAATTCTTAAAACACAATGCAAAATAAACATAAGCAAAAAATTAATAAGAGAAAACTTTGTTGGAGTTTCCCATTGTGGCTCAGCAGTAACGTTCCTGACTAGTATCCATGAGGTTGCAGGTTCGATTCTTGGCCTCATTGGGTTAAGTATCTGGTGGTGCCGTGACCTGAGGTGTAGGTTGCAGATGCGGCTCGATCTGGCGTTGCTGTGGCTGTGGGGTAGACCAGCAGCTGTAGCTTCGATTCCACCTCTAGCCTGGGAACGTCTATGTGCTGCAGGGGTGGCCCTTAAAATAAAAAACAGAAATAAAAAAGAGAAAACTCTGTTGACATGAAGATGTATCACATGGAATTTAAGAGGCCATCATACACCCACACATGAAAAATTAGAAAAAGGTTAACACCTAGACATATTCTGTTGAAAATTTTTTTAGTTCCAAAAATTTTTAGAGGTGTCCTGCACACATACAGGAGAAACAGCTAACCTACAAAGGAAAAACTGTAGGCATAAAACGAAATGTATTCTTTACCTCTCATGTAGAGATTAAGGTTATATACAAAAAGGAGGGCTGGAGAAAGAACAAAAGTGTAAAGTTCGAGCTATTATACAGTAATTCCTTGTCAAAGCAGGTCCTGGATCTAGGACCTGCTAGTTATGCCCCATATCTCTCTCTAATGGCTTCTTAGACTGCCTGCTCTGAACTCCACTGTCATCACACCTGTGAGGCACCTGGTATTTTGGGTCATCTGTAGTGATTTTGTTTATGGCCATAAACAGATATATTTGTTTACTACTGCTGCTGTAATAAACTGGCCCATCCTTGGTGGCTTAAAACAACTCAAATTTATTATCTTATAGTTCTGGAGGCCAGAAGTCTGAAATGGGTCTCAATGGGATAATTCAAGGTGTCACCAGGACCACAGTCCCTTTTGGGGGCTCTAAGGGAGAACCTGTTTTCCTGTTCTTTCCAGCTTCTCAAAATTGCCTATATCCCTTGGAACTCAGCTCCCTTCCATCTGCAAAGCTAACAACAGTTGAGCAAGTTCTCATCACATTGCATCGCCCTGACCTTCTCTTCTGCCTCCCTCCCTTCCACATTTAAAAATCACATTCCTTGTCATTATTTTGAGCCCACCTAGATAACCCAGGTGCCACTCATTCTCTCTCTTAAAATCAGTGTATTAGCAACCTTAATTCTATCTGCTACCTTAATTCCATATGACCTAACAGGTTTCAGGAATTAGAACAAAGCCATCTATGGAGTCCCATTAATTCCTTCTGCCGCAACAGGCTTCTCTGCTTTTGTCTCTGGCTACCTTAACTATTCGTTAGCACTTCCAGAGAAGACTGGTGATTTAAAAAAAGGTAAATGTCGACATTCATTTATAACTGATAGAAGTTTGATGAAGCAAAGGGAAAAACATGGCTAAAATAGAGACCAGAGATTAAATCAGCGGTAATTAAATCAGATAAAAGGCATGAAATCCTCTGCCCTAGGCTTGACCAGAGCACCTTTGATTAAGTAATAGTGGAATCTGTAGTTGACACCCCAGGTTCTTTCAAAGCATGGCTACTAGAGTGTGGTGTTTCATCTTTTACACAAGAGTCACTATTACACAAAATTCTCCCTACCATCTTTCCCCTCTTCATCATCCTGAAAATATTTTTTATATCTCCTCTGGATACATTCATCATGGAAAAGTTGCCATGCACATTGTGTTTGTTATCATTGTGAACCAAGAGTCTGTTCAGTTCCTCTTCTGAACTGAAATTATGCATCCCTAGTATATAATTATTATTTCAATGAAAGGATTTACAGAGGGAACTGTACAGTGAGCAAGATTTGAAGGAGTTCCAGCTATTTGGGAAGAAAGTAACCTCATTAGTCAAGAAAATGTAGAGTTTCATTTATATGTCGCATCAGTTACAATCAAGTTTGATTATACATAACAGAAATACCCATAAGTATAGTTAAACACAGAAGTGTTTTTCTTGCATGTAAAAGAATTCCCCAAATGGGCAGTTCGAGGCTTGTGTGGTAAGTTTGCAAATAAGACTACAGTTTGTACAAGGCAAGGTAAGTGTCTAATTCTTTTTAATAACCAATTTTCAAAGTATGGTGTTAGTGTGCTAACTACTTGCAATGGCAAATGCTTTGTTTCATTTTTTGAATTTTTTAAAAACATCATTATGAACTCAAATTTTCTATATTCAATGTGTTTCAATCAATTACAGTTATTCTTTTTGATGCTCAAATTGCCTTATCTTCTGCCAGTTATAACCTCCTGCGGGTTGGCTCCAGTCCTTTTGACATGACCCCATTGTCTTTGAGCACTTCCTTGCTTTGAGCACAAAAAACATGCCAGGCTCATCTTGTATATTCCTGCCCCAGACCAGGAATCAGCCATTTCTCCAATATGCCCTGGTTCCTTCCAGTGGGAAATGGCATTTAGAGGACACAATCTGGTCTTTATTACTGGGTTGTCATTGTTTCTAGGCCTCAGTAGACAGAGGTATTAAATATGTGTGTTTTAGAGAAAGAAAAGTGAATCACAAGTTCATAATGATAAATTCAACTCAAATTTACGACTGCCAAGATTTTACTTAAACATTTGATTTTATATTTTATATTTGCAGCTCTCGTAGGCTAAAAAACTCAATTCCTAACATGACAAATTATTTGGATAAATAACAGTATCAAAAATTTTAAAACCAATAAAACCACTAACAATAAAGGTATTGAATATAATTGGTTTCTAAAAGTTTTTTGGCCCTTAGTCTATTTCCTAACATATTGTGAAAGATTGTGAAAATTATTAATGTAAAATAATTCTTCTCAGTGTAAATAGGTCACCACCTTGATATATATTAGGTTTTCTTCTGTCCGTGTATGTTTTTTGATTTTAGATATCATGTATTTTTCTTTTTGACTTAATTTTGGTTTTTAATTATAATATTTATGTAGTCACAAATAAAAATTTTTCAATGGAGTCCATTTAGAAAAGTATGAAGCCTCCCATCTTCATAGCTAATAATTTTTATTAGTTTTTGTTTTATCCTCTCATAATTTAAGAAAAACAGACAAATGCTCACAGATATAATAAGGACAGCCCTGCTTCACACCAAAAGTATCACACTATAAAAATTGTAGTTTTAAGTTTACTTAAAAAAAAAACCCTAAGGATACTCCATACCAGCAGGTAGAAAACTTCCCCACTTTTTTTTTATGGCTGCACAGACCATCATATGTATGGACCATAGTTTATTTAACCACAGTTTATTCAACCAGCCCTCTACTGACAGACATTTCTGTTATTTCTTCTCTTTTGCTACTATAAATAATGCTGCAGTGAAAATCTTGAGTGTATGTCTCTATATTTTATCAGTGTACCTTCGGCATAGATTCCAAGAAGTGGGACTGGGGCAAAGGGTATATGCATATATAATACTGCAGATATTGACAACCTTGCCTCACTGGATTATTCTGAATTCTGCCACTAATGTATCAGAGTGGCTAGCTCCCTGTAGCCCAGCCAATAAAATATGTTGTCAAACTTTTGCAGTTTTGCCATCTGACTAATGAGAAGTGATATCAGTATAGTTATAATTTCCATGTATCTTATTTTGAATAAAGCTGACCATCTCTTCATGTTTAATGCTCATGGAAAATACATTCTAATTTAAATGTATTTGTTACTTATGCTGGTATTTTCTCACTTTCTAGCCCAGGAATTTTCATTTGCATGGTCCTAAAAAAAAAAAAGTTGGAGAGAATAGGATGGGTATGATTAGGTATGAAACAAGTTTATATTGAGTCAAAGGTAATGGCCAATGCGCTGCTTAGAGAAAGTTCTCTGAACCTTTCTTTGAAAGATTGCATAGAAGAAATTTTATTCATCAGATTTTAACATGAATCCATATAGTTTTCTTACAGTGTCCTGTGTCCTGGCCCTTACTGGTGTGCTCATCTTTAGCTGTGCATCAGATTCACATATGGAATTTTTTAGAAAAAGAAAAGAAATAGATACTTTGGTTCAATGCTAGACATCTGAACCTGGAGCCTCTGGAGTCCTTGTTGCCTATGTTTTGTTTTTATGTTTTAGGGGGGTGTTTGTTTAAGCTGAGGAGATGATTTTGTGCAGAAAAATGTACTTGTTCAGTAAACATTTACTGGGTGTCTACCGAGTGCCACCCAATAAATATCTGTGAGTGAATTAGCGGGGGGTGGGGGGTGCTAGGAACACAGCAGTGATAAAACAGACACAACCGCTATCCTCAGAGACTGTAGAAAGATATACCAAAAATACTGAATAGATTCACATGAAGTTGTTGGCAGTGCTCTGAAAAACAGGGGGTTGAGCTAGAGAGGAATAAGAAGGAATGCTTTTGAATAGCATGGTCAGGGAAGGTCTCTCTATGAGGAGGTAATATTCAAGCTGATTTGTAGAAGGGAAATGGGCTTCATAGACCTATACTTTCTAAAATGATTATTACTGTTATTATTGGCTGCACTTGTGGCATATGGCAGTTCCCAGGATCGAACCTGTGCCTCAGCAGCAACCTGAGCTGCTGCAGAGACAACACAGGATCCTTAACCCACTGTGCCACAGCGGGAACCCCTGTATACCTATACTTTTAAGGACTATTGGAAACATCTGAGCAGAGTTTACAGAAAGTACTTCACACAGCGCCTGGTTCAGAGTAAACGACAGCTGCTATGATGAAAAGGCAAGTGATTTTCTGGTCAGCTAGATCTTCTTCCTCTAAGGCCCCTTCCTGACTAAACCACTCCATTATACCTTCCTTAGTGAATCCGGTACACGCTGATTCATTTATTCACCAAGTGTTTATGGGGCCTCTATTATTTGTCAGGTACCATTCTGCCCTGGGCATACACTACTTGGGTTTCACAAGCGTATGTTACAGGAGGAAACTCAATTTAACAATTATCTATCTTTTCTTCTGCAGTCTCAACAGGATTATAAACTCTTGGAGGGCAGGGGACTTGACTTACCTCTTTCTGAATCCTTCCCACAGTTCCTGACATACACTGTGTTCTGTAAAGTGCTTGACTCAGTGCCCTTTTAGCTGGTCCAATGTGCACCATCCACCCAGCAGCCAAGGACGCAGACTTGGCAGTGCTCTTAGGAGAGAAGAGAATAAATGTAGGGCCTGAAAAGCTATATTTATGCCTTGAAAAAAGGCCAATATCTCTACGCATTCCCTGCTGAAAAGCTTGAAGTTGTAAAGTGCCAAAACTGAGATCCTGTTAGAGGGCCTTTAAACAAATGCTTCTTACAAATTTGTTGATTCTGGGAGTTCCCTCCGTGGCTCAGCGGTTAAATGAACCGGACTAGGATCCATGCAGATGTGGGTTCGATCCCTGACCTCGCTCAGTGGGTTAAGCATTGCCATGAGCTGTGGTGTAGGTTGCAGATGCAGCTAGGATCCTGCATTGCTGTGGCTGCGGTTTAGGCTGGCAGCTATAGTTCCAATTGGACCCCTAGCCTGGGAACTTCCATGTGTCGCAGGGGCAGCCCTAAAAATCACCTCTCCACAAAATGTATTAGATTTTGCTGTTACTGCTGTTAATAAATTAAAAACAATTTTTTTTCTTAAGAGAATATATATATTTGTCAATACTGGAGAAGCTTTTGAATTCCTAACATTAACTAAAGTTTTCCACCTTTCCTATTATTCCCCCACCACCACACATACATATGTACATCCCTATCCACATACTAGGTAGAGCCTGTAGTTTTATTTCAAAATTTCTGTTTCCTCCAAGTCGTGCTTCCCAGCATAAAAAACACCTACTATGCCAATAACTTATTGAGTTATAGTTCAATTATTATTAGAGTTTATTATTAGGTAAATAATATAGGATGTCCATTTAAGCTTAACTTTTATTCTTTTTTTTTTGTCTTTTTGCCTTATCTAGGGCTGCACCCGCGGCATATGAAGGTTCCCAGGCTAGGGGTCTAATAGGAGCTGTAGCTGCCGGCCTTCACCACAGCCACAGCAACGCGGGATCCAACCCGCGTCTGCAACCTACACCACAGCTCACCGCAACGATGGATCCTTAACCCACTGAGCAAGGCCAGGGATCAAACCCGCAACCTCATGGTTCCTAGTCAGATTCGTTAACCACTGAGCCACGATGGGAACTCCTAAGCTTGACTTTTAGATCAACAACACATAATTATTTAGAGTGTGTCCCATGCAATATTTGCAACACAATTATAGAAAAAAATTACTTCTCGTTTTATGAAATTCTAATTTAACTGGGTATTCTGTATTTTTATTTGCCATATCTGGTAATCCTCCTTGTTATGGGTCTTTACCTATGCTGTCTCTCATAACCTCTTCAAAACCACACAAAGTAAAAATTATTGTTTAATTTTATGAACAAGGTAACTGATGCTCAGAGAGAGAGAGTAATATCCTTAAGATTACAGCTGGTACATGGTAGATTAGAATTTGAAGTTAGATACTTTCAAACACAAAGACCCTGTTTTCATACTTCTCAGGAAAACCAATAACTGTTACAACTGTTTTGTCCAGCACTAGATCAAGAGTATTAGGGTCTTATTAATTGTGAGATTTACATAAATGCTTTCGCAGTTCCTGAAACACAGCTCTTCACCAGGCTGAGGCTTCACACCATCTGCCTCTTCTCGCCATGTGAGTGCTGCTTGGTCTTCATGATCCAGCTCAGAGTTTACCTCATTGAGGAAGCTTCTCTGATCATCCCACAAAGAGCTGATCATTCTGTTTCTTTTCAGCACTTGTCCCATGCATTACAATGATCTTCTTAAGGGCCTGTCTCCCTCAAAATGTCAGGGACAGGCACCAGGTCATTTCCGCAGTGCCTAGCTTGAAAATGAAGCCTTAGTAAATGCTCGGTAAATGCCTAAAGGTTGAAACCCAAATTCTGGGAGTTTGATTTATACAAACTCTGCTAAAACATGTATGAGATTATTGTCTAGAAGACAATGGATCTCCTGGCTGTTTCTGAAAAAAGTCATTAGAAAATGGGATACTAGGAACTAACCTATCTAGATATGGACAAGAAAATCATAATCTGCTACTATTTAACTTGAGAATCACCCTCCAATCACATTTTTAAAAAAATGATCCTATTTTGCTGTCACCTTTGTCATAGTTCTAAGTTGTGCTGTTGCATAATTATCTTGAATGGAACATCTGAAGATGAGTCAGTAGTATTTAACATTCATAAACATCTACAGAGGTAGAAGGGAGGAGTAAAGCAAAGTTGAGCCTCACCGTTCTAGCTCAGCAAAGTTCAAACCAGCCATTCTAAAAGGCCAGTTTTGTGTGAAAAAATGAAGTCATTTTATATGCTAAAGATACATGTGCTTGGCATATAAGGATGTTATTCCTTTAAATATTTCCTTGAATATATTCCAGAGACTTAAAAAAAGTCATTTAAAAATGAATTATAATTCTGGTGAACACGGGGTTTCTTTATGTCATTCCTCCTTTGTGGACAGACTTAGTGATTTCCAAAGGCACCCAATTAGATTATTGAAAAGAAATACAGTACACTTGTCCCTTGGCTGACCTGCTCATCATCTCAAACTGAAACTCATTTTTAGTGCCAACAAAGCACTATTTCACTGAGAACAGAAATACCCTCATTCCCTCTGGTTTTGAGTTGTCCCACCATGTCCAGTTCCTTTGGCCCTTTTGCCAAAACATTCCAGATAAGAATAATTACAGGTCACTGCCCTTTCCAAAATGATGTATAAATGATATAAAAGGTGCCTATTTATACCAGTCAATAAAGATTTTAGGAATGACGGACAAACACCAGTTTAGATAATTTCTATTAAGACAAAAAATGACTAGATCCAAATGGCAACTCTTCTTTGGTGGGAGCACGAAGATATAAACAATCTACTCAGGAAAACAAGTAATTTATTCTTTGCTGTTGAGGAAAGCGCTGATGCAATTTGATGGGTCACTTAGTGTACTGGGCAAAACTTTAAATCCAAAGGAAGTCTGTCGAGTGGTGGAATCCCGAACATCAACCATGAGGTGTGGGCAGCATCTTGGGAAACAGCAAAACCTCCTTCTGCCCTCAGAACGGAACTCCTCTTAGGCTAGGCTGAGGTAAACACACCACTGCTGTTCCTCAGTATGCGAGGGGAAGGAAGGAGACACGTAAAATGGGTAAGAACCCTCGCTGCAGAGTGAGATTACTGGAATTTACTTTCTGACCTTGGGAAAGTCTGATCTTCATTTTTCTCATCTATAAAATGGAAATGGTAAGAGATCTACCTCATGAATTATGGTGAGGGTCAGTAAGACCACAAGTGAATGATTTAGTCCAAGGTCTGGTTCAGTAAGGACACCATCTGTTAGTTCTTCCTGGCCTGTCAGGATGACTGAAATCAGTTAAACAGTCTGTTGGCATGCAGATAGGCAATGTTTCAGCTTCTGACCATAGCTTCCTCTAGACAGATTTCCATGAATAACATAAGTCACAGTAAAAAGGAGTTCCCATTGTGGCTCATAAGTCACAGTAAAAAGGAGTTCCCATTCTGGTCCAACCAAGAATCCGACTAGGAACCCTGAGGACACAGGTTTGATCTCTGGCCCTGCTCAGTAGGTTATGGATCCAGTGTTGCTGTGGCTGTGGCATAAGCCAGCAGCTGCAGCTCCAATTCGACCCCTAGCCTGGGGACTTCCATATGCCCAGGGCATGGCCCCAAAAAGACCAAAAAAAAAAAAAAAAAAAGAGCAGAGATTACAAAGAGAGGAAGGGACAGCAGAGACTCAGGATTTCAAATGCTTCTATTCTTCTCTTTGCTTTCCCTCGGGCCCCTTCCCACCTCTGGTTCGTGAGAGGAAGAAAAACAAAAGCATAAAAGATAGGCTGGGAAAATGCATGTTACAAAACTTTGGCCCAAACCCCCATGCAGACTGTAATCAGCCGAGCTGCCCCTCGTGGAAGATCCTTTCATGTGCTCCTGGGGCCTAAGAGCAGCGAAGCTCCTGCAGCCCTTTCCTCCCGAAGCCCATACCCAGGTTCCTCAGGACCTGACTGCTGTAGCAGCATGGATGGGGGATGCAGCAGGTGAGCAAAGAAGCAACACATTCAAGAGATCACGTGTCTTTCACCCCGTGCTCACTTGGTCCAGGCTTTCTCAGCTGGCAAGTGTGAGCTCCAAGATGCCTGGCCTAGAGGAGCCCATCGAAGGAAAAGAAAAAGTCAGATGACAGAGTCAAGAGCAACCAGTATACCTGATCAGAACTTTCAACTCTTTCAGTTTATTCAACATTTATTTTGTTGAGCTCCTGGTATGTGCTGGGCACTTGTTCCAAATGCTGAAACTCATCCACCCCAGTTTAGAAGTCAATGAAAATCACAAAGAGGATTCAAGCCCTAGACCCGTGCACTTCAAATCTGCCCTCTAACTTTCTCAAAACTTTACTTCTTCTCTTCCTGTAAATGGCTTTGCCCTCTACCCTGACACATCCTGAGGGCAGGGTGTGAAACAGGGGAGGAAAGGGAGCAGAGGGCATCTTTAAGCTTCCAGAGCTGGCAAGTTAACAGAAGGCATCATGAGAGGAGATGATCATGGTTGTTTTCCCTGATTTCCCTTTTTCAGTGCTGGGGTTGAAAGCAGTGATGCTGCCAATCCCAGTGGGTTCTGCTCTCCCAAAGCCTCTTTAGATTTTAACTCGAGGCACAAAAACCTCAGTTTTTCTCCCTCAGTTCCAAGTTATTATGAATCAAGTATTTCTGTCACTGGAATATCATCTGGCCCCAAACAGAAAACTAGCATTTGATCTGGATTAGGGAAACGCGGTTTGCACCAGCCAGAAGAGATTCAGGTAGAGAGCCTATAGTTGTTAGATTTAGGAAATGATTTGCCTGCTTTACATCACAAGCAGGAAGATTTTCATATAAGATTAGCCAAGAGGAATAACACTCCATTCAAATGTCAAGGGCTGGGGTGAAGCCAAGGGCTACAAAGAAAAAAAAGATGTTCCACCAGACACTTCCTTTCCAGGCCAATCCCAATCGATCATCAGTTATGTCAACACAGGTCCCTAAATGGAGCTGGAGGCTCAGGGCAGAGCTCGGCATAACCTCTTCTAAATCATGGCAGGGCTTGATTTTTTTGAGCTGTTCTTTAAAATTCCCACTTACCTATGGCCGTCATCTTTAAAAAGTTAATCAACTTATACTAACATGTTTAGATTTTAACATTGGGGTTTTGAAATTGAACTACTTCAACCAAATAAGACACTTTGTGTTTAAAAACAAAGGAAAGAATTCAAAGAGGGGGAAAAAGCAAAAAACAAAAAAACTCCAGACCTCGTGATACGTATTTCCCAAAACTCCAGACCTCGTGATACGTATTTCCCCTTCTATCACTAACATAATCTCTCTGAAACTCTCATTTTCTAGATGGGAATTAAACGGTGAGATGTGAAGAAGGTAAGTCATCCTCTTCAAGTCACAGAGCTAGTTAGTTGCAGAGGTTACACCAGACCCCAGGACTGGACTTCAGTCTAGTGCTTTTGTTTTGTTCTCCCAGTATAGCCTTTCTATTGTCCATAGAGCTTTGTTCTCAGAGAACAGCCTTTCTATTGTCCACAGACTTGTGCCCTAAGCCACTCTATATGCCAGCTATTAACATATCAGAACAGGATCCTGAATTTCATTAATTGGCTTTAAAAAAATTATCAGTTTCCTAAAAGTTTCAAGTCTTGTGGCTTTTAAAAGTCATCTTCTTTGATTGATCTAAGAACTAGCCCCTCATCCTCATCTCTTGCATCCCTGTGTCAGGCATGTTGCTTACATAGATGACCTATCCCAGTTTTCTAAGATTACAATAGCTATGCAAAAAATCTTCTTTCTCAATTGCTGCCCTTTTCTCTCAGCATAAGAATCAACTTCCCTGTCACAGAAATTCTACTTTTGAAACCTTGCCAAATCTTCTGTTTGGAATTGCAGAAAGTAGTATAAGCGTCAGCTCTGCCTGGAAGAAAAACTGGAGAAATTCCCAACTTTCTAGTTAGAAGACTGGATTGAGTGGATGTGGCATGCTACGGATTTGATTTCTTGATTGTCTGCTGGGTTTACAGCGAGGATAGTTGTGAGGTATGGCAGAAACAGCTCTTGAGTCAGGAAGCAGAAAGCAGGTTTCCAGTCTCCTACACTACATATTAGCTGAGTGAACACGGACACAAATCATAGGTTGTAGGTTCTATAAACTACAAAATTCACAATTAGAATGGACTTTAAGGACCTTGGTCCAACAACTTTGTTTTACATAGGAATAAACTGAGGTTCAGGGAAGTTCAGTAATTTTCCCCAAATTTGGAAATAGCTACCAATACTAAAAATATGTATATAACTGGATTTCTGGTCAAAATGATTCATTAAGTCCACACTTTGACATACCTTTTCTGCTCAAATAGTAATAAATAAAATATAAAAATCAAAATAACAAAAAAATATGAAGGACCTCGAAAACAGATTGCATACTGCATGAACCAGAAACAGAAGACGTTGAGCAGTGAGAGGGGCTCATGCTTCTGTCCAGGAAGCAGGCAGAAGTGAGAAGGAGGGAAGGCGGTAGAGCACAACTTTTAAAAGAATGACTTGGCCACTGCGGATATGACATCAACTGGCTAGAACCTACTAGGACCAAGATGGAAAAAGATTCAACTTCCAGTGGCCCTTGAGCCTCCTTATACTTATTGTAATATGTTAGCTAAACGACACACCCACAGGTGCCGTGATAGTTCCGAGGCTGACCATAAAAACCCAAGAAGTGGGCAGCGGCCCAAAGCCTTGAAATCTCCACTCCTTCCCCTAAATAGCTGGACTAATCCTCCATTAGTCTATGAAATTACCCAGCCCCTAAAAACTAACAACCCCATATTTCAGGCCTGCTCTCACCTTTTGAGATGGAACGCATTCTGCCTATGGAATATCTATCTCTGTTTTCATTTTACTATGACTTGCTCTTGAATTCTTTCCTGTTCAAAGCCAAGGCCCCTCAGTTGGCAGCCCATCTCAGGAACTCACCCGAGACCAGGGACATGACTCTCCTTTCAAGCCCCATTTTCCTGAAACCTCTTCATAAAGGACATTATTAAATTTACTTTTTACCTGTCACTTTGTCTCTCCCTGAATTCCTTCTAGGCCAATACATAAAGAACACGAGCTTCATTAATTCCTAAGGCTAGGTGTATAGTTTCAGCTGGGAGATTGTGGGTTCGAGTCTCCTCCCAGACCAGAGATTGTGGGTTCAAGTCCCAACCGAGGTGTGCAGTTTCACAGGTGCATAAAAACATTGCCAGTGGACAGGATGCACTGTAACCCAGGCCAGTTGAGATCTATCTGACCCATTTAACATAATACCACCTCCTCCAGTATCCCATAAACAGAGCACCAAGGATGCAACTCCTTCCCTTCTTCTGTTTAAACTCATCGGTTAATTCTACCAGTTTAGGGAAGGAATATTTCTGGTTGGTTGTTTTTGGCTTGTAGGGATCTCATCTTGATTATTTTCCAGCTCACTAGTGGCCTGAGTTTTAGTTTGGATCCGAGGCCATGCTTGTAGGTACTCTTTCTCCTCTGTAATTATGTCCTGGTCTTCTAAGGAGTTATTGTCCCAAGGACCCCACCTCTTGGGGTCTCAGTTCTTCTGTGAAATGATAGTCTTCACCTTTGAATGGGCAACCTACAATGCTGCATTTTAGACATCTCATGTACAATCACTTTAATATATTTTTCCTGTTGTACTTTGACACAATGTCTGAAGTGGCTGAATATGTAGTCCAGACACCCCTCTCTAATACCAGTGCCTCTTCAGTCTTCTCTAGTTCCCTGCGGAGCTGTATTCCTTTTTCATGCTGTTCCTGGAGTGCATAACAAAGGCTATGCAACAGCCAGGCGGCTTGCCCACTTTTTTTCCACTTTCGTTTTTTCACTGCTTCCATTAATATATCTACCAAGCTCTTTTGGCCTTTTTCAGGCATCCGCATGCTTATGCAATGCCTGAAGTTCTATAAACAGCCAAGTCACCCCACATGGAATTGGTTGGCTGGCTTGGGATTTCCTTCATTGGCCATGGGCCTTCCCCTAGTAGGTCCCTACACTTATTCGCGCATTGTTTTCAGTTCCCAGCCTAGCTTGCAAATCACTGGAGGATGGGAGGAATGCAAAGTGCCCACCAAGCTGAGAAAGCATCTTGAGACAAAAAGAAACCAAGCAGGCTGCTCCATGTAATCAGCGGATTATTTTATTACATGTAACTTACACGGTGGGATCAGGATCAACTGGACAACAATCCTTAAGTATTTACAGCTGTACTCTGCACTGCTGAGGGGCCACTGGTTTAATTTTACAGTTAACCTCAGGGTGTGGGGGTAGGTTCATGGAATCAGGATAAGTATTCCAAGCCAAGATTCATGAAGGGGTAACTAGTTTCCTGGGTACCAGGAATACCTCAGCTAAAGTTTTCATCATTGTTTGGGAACTAACAGAACGCACAGGCCACCTGGTCTGAATGATTATTAAACAACACCTATTAATTACAAGTCCCTGAAGACAGAAGTAGTTCACTGCATAGCGTCATTCTGGCTAGGGTCAATGGAAGAAGAAACTAACTCTAAGGGCCCAAGATGGCATCAGTTATGCTAACAGCCTTTCAGAAATCAAGTTTTATCTTCAGGTCCTCAGATCGGGAAGTATTTTCCCAAAATGTCTATATATAACAACATTCTACTGACACTACAATTGGTCATGTAGTATTTGCTATAACACACATTGTTATTGCAAAGAGGGTCAAAGTGCTGCACTCAGGAGTTCCCATCGTGGCTCAGTGGTTAACAAATCCGACTAGGAACCATGAAGTTGCGGGTTCGATCCCTGGCCTTGCTCAGTGGGTTAAGGATCCGGCGTTGCCATGAGCTGTGGTGTAGGTTGCAGACACGGCTCGGATCCTGCGTTGCTGTGGCGAAGGCCGGCAGCTACAGCTCCTGTTAGACCCCTAGCCTGGGAACCTCCATATGCCGCGGGTGTGGCCCCAGATAGGGAACAGACAAAAAAAAAGTGCTGCACTCAATTTTTATGGTGGGGTGGGGCAGAGATCATTGACAAGGCTTTACACGTGCAACTTGCAGCAAAGTCTTGCCTTTTTCATCTCCTAGAATTGCTTATCACAGAGGTCCAGTAAAGCTTCTACCAGCTGCCACTGCTATGTGCTCAATGAGACTGGCTTAAGGACTCCAGGGGTGCGACATGGGAGTGAGGCTATGAGGGCTGACCTAAGTAGCTGCTTTACTGGAATGAAGCAGTGAAAGGGAAAATAAGTACACGATATAATTACAGTTCTCATTATTCTGGAATTCAAACAATCTAGAATCTCCAGTAAGTTCTGAATGTGCTATGCTTGGAAATACTACAAATGCAATTCTAAGGGATGGTTTGTAATACAACTACTAACCTGCCCTACCCTCCCGGTTAACTCAGAAAGCCTTCTACACCAGCTGCATAGTGCGGTCTGCTAAACTGGAGATATTATGAACTGATTTGACTTGGAAAAGGTCATATACGAGGCTCTGATTATACTTATCTCCCTCCCATTTCCTGCTAAACATACAACTCTTTAGCCTCAGCAGTTACAGCTGATGGCTACAGAGAAGGCCAAAGGGTGGCATCATCTTAGAAAGCATTTTTCTTTTTTTGCAGTGGGGAGCAGAGTCAAGAGATTTAAGTAGTTCACAACTAGTTGCAGTTAAAACAATCTGCGTGCCAAACTGCCCCAAATGAACTAGGCTCAAATTCCACATTTACCACTGATATAACAAATTTGAATAGAGCTTAAAAGTGTAAAAAAAAAAGCACTTTCATTCTCAACATCAATTTCCTCATTTCCAAAATGGGTCTCATACTATCAACTTCATAGATTATAATGAAGATTCAATGGAATAACAAGTAAAGCACCATATATATATATGTAGTTCTTGGCAGATATTGATATTACTTTTTTCTTTTTTTTGTCTTTTTGCCTTTTCTAGGGCCGCACCTGCAGCATATGGAGGTTCCCAGGCTAGGGGTCTAACAGGAGCTGTAGCTGCTGGCCTTCACCACAGCCACAGCAACTCAGGATCCAAGCCGCGTCTGCAACCTACACCACAGCTCACGGCAATGCCGGATCCTTAACCCACTGAACAAGGCCAGGGATCGAACCTGCAACCTCATGGTTCCTGGTCGGATTCGTTAACCACTGAGCCACAATGGGAACTCCGATACTGATATTTCTTATACCCAATAGCAACTATTCTTTCACACACGATTTATTTTATAGACAACTAGTTAACGTCAAGAACATGGCTGAGTATTGAGAATCACGATGATTTTGCTCTTAAGACTAGCTTTACACCTCTATGTTTGGGCAAATACTAAAAATGTGTATATCCATCTCTACATTAATGCTTATAAAATACCTAATAACCAAATAGTTTTTAGATCTGTTAAAGAAAACAGTTTTTTGAAGCTCATTTAGGTTCATGGAATGGAAAAACATCTTCAAGCCATGCTTCTGTTTTTTTCAAGAGTTAAGTAGATAGCAGCCAGACTTGAAAAGCAAGCATTACTTAATCTCCAACTTCCTGCAATGACTGAGGCAAAAAATTGTCACACCTGTTTGAAAAAGTTCCATGGGGCTGGTCAACCAACTCCATTTCCCTTACTAGAAAGACCTGAGCCTTGCAACTGGACTAAAATGGGTGTAGAATCCCAGCTCCTTCTGATTCTCTATCCACACCTAGGAGTTTCACATCCTGTTTTTCTCTCAGCAAGGAAAACGTAGGGAATTGTTTCTCTCCTTTCTTCAATCCTTTGCCCCTAGGATCTCAGTATTTGTCTTCACATTCTTTTTAGTCATCTAGCACTGAAGTAACAAGAAAAGCTGTGAAACTCAGTTGTGTTTTCCACCATGGGTAGCACTTGGGTGGATTTAGAAAGCTAAAACACTCTAAAAATAGTCAAATTAGAAAACCAGGTCCTCATCCTAATTTCCATAATGCAATGAGTGACAGAAAAGTTTAGGGAGCAATGCTGCAGACAGAAGAACAAAAAGCCTTGTCTCACCAAGACTAACAGTCTTCTTGCCTCCTCAGGAAGGCAAGGGAAAGACAAAAAATTAAGGAAGAAGCCCCTAAAGGTCATTCAAAGGAAGAGAGACTATGGCTAGAGCATAATTAGGGTTCATCCTACCTCCATTTAGCATGTTTTTTATCAATTAAATAGAACGCTTTCATCTGTATGTATCAAGATAAAGCTCACCAGTATTCATTTATATAGTTTATATCAAAACTGGATTTCCAGAATGAGAATATTTATTGAAAAGAAAGCACCCAAATTGTTATTGTTTGGCCAAAAAACAATTGGAAGGTTGATAGAATGAACTCTAATAAAAAATGCTGAGAGAACCTATAAATCCCAACTTAATTTTCCACATTAATTACAAATAATGTGAAATAAATATTCTAAAGAAAAGTTCTCATTATACTAGGAGTATTATTCAACTTGGAAGGCTATCATTCTAATGGACAGTTATTTGTTCTCCCAGTACAACAAAAATGCAAACATAAACTGGCTGGGTCTAAAAATTGGCTTAAAATCTGGGAATAGTATATGGAAGATGAATTGAAACTAGTTTTGGAAATAATAAAATTAAGAATCCTTCTACCCTAAAATGTATTACTCCAGTAATGATAAAATAGTTAAAGCTTTAAAAGTTAACTTCCTCCCAAGTCACCAGGTATGAGGTCCAAATTACAAATCTTTCTTTCTTTCTTTCTTTTAAGGGCCAAACCCTCGGCAAATGGAAGTTCCCAAGTTAGGGGTCAAATCGGAGCTGTAGCTGCCAGCCTACGCCAGAGCCACGGCAACTCAGGATCCAAGCCACGTCTGTGACCTACACTGCATCTGCGGCAACACCAAATCCTTAACTCACTGAATGAGGCTAGGGATAGAACCTGCATTCTCATGGACACCAGCTGGGTTCTTAACCCACCTAGCCACCACAGGAACCCCCCAAACAACAAATCTTTTAACTGGAAGAACATGATGTTTTTTTTCTGGCTGTGGAAATTTCCTCAAAAGTACTCTCTCGTTCTCTCTCTCCCCCCTCTTCTCCCCCTCTCTCTCTCACACACACCAATTAAAAAGTAGCTTAAAAGACTGATGAGAAGTGCTTAAGGGTGCATTGAGCTGAGAGGTGAGTGGAAGGAAATGCTCAAGTGAGAGAAAAAGAATGGTTAGGAAAGAATTCAGTGATCTATGATTACATGAGAACTGAATGATTAAATTCAGGAAGAGGTAGATATAGGCAAATTACATTGCAATGTAAATATTTATTTTCAGCTTAAATTTGGCAGAACACAGTCCAAATCCCAAGAGTCATTAATGAGCTACATGAATATCATTTTAGAGAAATATATTCCAAAAATTTAGATTTATATACTCTGGTTTGGTAGTATGTGTCTCACAAATATTTAAGGGCATACATCAGTTTTGCAGTTTACAAAAGGAAAGCACTCAAAGATATCATAAAGTTGATTTTAATCTGAAAAAAATGAAGCTCCTCTTTCTTTACAAGTTGAGTTTGTCTTCATTGTTATCATTTAACAATTTAATTTCATTGTTATAATTTCATTTCATTGTTATATAAAAACAGTATCAAGTAAACGATTATGTGTTGGAGAGCAGAAACTTCAAAATGACTATAAAAAACAGTAAAATGCACTGCACAGAGTTGTAGAATAGACAGAAAAACAGCTAATATCCATAGGCTATTCATTAATTGACCAAAATCTCAGAACTGACAGTGATATATTTTGGCCTAAGCAATCTGGTCACCTATTATAAATGAACTCTTGCTAGCCAGACTATTTTTCAAGGCTCAACTTCTTATATATCCTAACTTAAAAAGACCTGTTGCTTTTATCTTGAGATTCTTCAGTATTAGGCATGTCCTAAGTGAGAATAACAGCACCAAAATAATGTCACAACTTCTGTAACATTAGCAAAAATGGACCACACTTACCCTCCATTCTGAAATATTTTACATACCAATGACTACAATGATAACTACTGGTCCTATTTAACAATAAATTAAACAATTCCTATAACTTTCATAGTCTATGTAAAGTTTATGCATCAAATTATTTAATGTTCCAGACACCAAGTAAATTAAAGATCTTTTAAGATAAACCCCTTGAGAGAAAAACTAGGTTCATTCAACTTTAATATGCCTGTAAACTGAGTCTAGCGTTTGCCTATAAAAAGGGCAAACAACGGGTTATTGATAAGCTGACAGTTATTAGTTTGTGACAAAAGATCAGGATGAAGAAAAGTCTTGAAAAACAAATACAGCAGTTAAAATAAATCAATTATTCAAGAGTGATATGCATAGTGTAAGTCCTTTAATAAAAATTTAAAATTCCCACAATACCACAAGTTTTCAGAGTCAAGCGTGCAATGGAATGGTGAATACTGAATTTCATGTTGGTGGTTACCTCCAGGCAGGGCGTGAAGGCAATAATAACATAAGGGAGGCATACAAAGGTCCTCAATTTTTCTTATTTGGATCTAAACCAAACATTATCATGTTAATTTTGATAAGACAGCATAATGGGCATGAATCCTCATTATATTATTCTCTTCTTGTCTGCCTATTTAAAATTTAAACAGATTAATACTGGACCTTTGCAGGAACAATCAGTAGTGTATGATACATCAGCAGTATTTCCCAGCTAATCACCTATCTTATGAACATTCATTTGAAGATCAGTGATCAACAGATCAATGAACTATGCATCTTTCTGTAATTTCAATATATAGTTGTGACCGTTCTTATTTAGATTTCTAATAAAATGAATATCCATTTTTTTTTAAGAAGTGAAAATGTGAGGAAATTTCTATTAGAAGAAAATTTCCTTAGATTGCCTTAGTCAAAACTGCTTAAAATCCTAGCCTTTTACCATCAATTACTGATTGTAATTGATGCAGAAAAGACCTGGTAGTAAAGTCACAAGAATTCTGTTTATTATTAAAACAAACACTTTCATGACATTTGACAGAGTTCAGAACAATTTCTTTGAAATGGGTTCATATCTGTGAAACTAAGCCCGCCAGGATGAAGTATTTCTTTACAAAAAAAAAGAACAAAAATAAATTTAAGCCACAAAAAGATACATTTCACATAATGGCAAAACATAAAAATACAGCTAAGTGACAGAATAAAAAAAAGGCTAAGCAATGGATTTCAAAAACTTTGATTCTATTCTGTCTTTTGCTAATGGTCCTCTTTGTCGTTCCATTGTTATACATATAAAACAGGTATGATAATAATTAAAGAATAGCTTTGCAAGACTTACCAGGAGGTTGAAAAGAATTACTGAAAGTTTAAATACTTTTAACAAAAATATTGGATTATTATACTTCTGTTTTCCTTCAGTGAAGGTGTTCTTTTAAATTAGACTCTGTATCTTAATATTGTTTCAAATTCTCAACTAGAGGTTAGCTTTCTTCCAAAGCGATATTCCCAGTGGATCATAATATTTCTGATTAAGAAAGGCAATGCTAAAACTGTGCTGAGGAAAAAAGAACTGCAGCACAACTCTAAAGTTCCTAGACTTAGTCCCATCAAGTTCCAGATTGTCCGATATAAATATTTTGTTACTTCAGCACTTTCAAGTATTCTGAAATCATATTCTATCTCGGTGTGAGATTTCTTACATAAAATGGGAAGAATTTAATTTCTGTAAACATTTATAATGTCAGTTATCTCTCTGAATAGATTTTTTTCCATTAAAAGAGCAGTTCCAGTGAAGAATCATTTCTTATAAAGCTATGTCCAAACTCCAAAAGAAGTGCTTTCCTTTGAAAAGACTAAAAAACCTAAGTAATGCTAAAGCTTTCTGTAGCCAGGGACTGTCCACCTATTCCAAACATGTGATCACTCCCTATAATAGATTCCTGATATATTAAAACTGTTCTCCAGTTACTCATAGCTCATCAGATGTGTTCACTTTCGGTAATTCACAATCTTCACTGATCTGGCAACTCTGAAGGATGTCCTTATAGTGGTTCTTCAGATCGTCATACAAAGAAACAGTTTCTTGTGAGTGAGCCAAAGGTAACACCTTTTCATTCAGTAACATCTGCACTTGGAATTCTTCTTTAGGAGTCTTAGCATTTTTACAATGGTAAAGAACAAATATTAGGTTTGAGGCGTAGGGTACAATGTGACCACTTCGGAACTTTCGATGCATTTGCTCCTTATAATTGTAAGCTGTGAGGGGCTCCTTGTCTTTGAAGTAGCCCATGAGAGAAAGCAGTGGAAGAAGGGTCTCTGCATGACCAAACTGAAGGATGACTGGAGAGGAAACTGGCTGAGAACTTAAAAAAGAAATAGATAAAAAAACATGGATAAACATAATTTCATACATAATAATTTAACATAACACCTTTTAAACATAATAGCTACACTTTAGAATCAGCATACAACTTTCTCATCTTTTTTATTTTTTAATTTTATGTACATAAACAACAATATGGCTGAAATTATGACAGAGAACTGAACATAAAAAGTAATGTTCCAACATTTTGGATCATTGTAGTATTGTAAATCCATCTAAAACCATGAGCATACACATTATTCTGTAAGTTTAAAGAGAGTTGAGTCTTCACTTGTAGATTAAGGGATTTAAAGCGATACGTATTTCAAAACTGTATTTCCTTTCTGTGAATGAAATTGAGCATCTGGCCCTCAGTAAACATTGATTCCTCCTTGGAGCTCTTCTAAATGAATTTCCAATGTTACTTTATCTTTACCTAGGGAGTAAGGACAAGCAACATTCAGTAGATTTTTATTTCTTTTTTTTTTTTTTTTGTCTTTTTGTCCTTTTATGGTGCGGCATATGGAGGTTCCCAGGCTAGAGGTCTAATCAGAGCTGTAGTCGCCGGCCTATGCCACAGTCACAGCAATGCCAGATCCAAGCTGCACCTGCGACCTACACCACAGCTCACGGCAATGCCAGATCCTTAACCCACTGAGTGAGGCCAGGGATTGAACCCGCAACCTCATTGTTCCTAGTAGGATTCATTTCAGCTGCGCCACGATGGGAACTCCTTCAGTAGATTTCTTGAACTGTCAAACTGTGAACGGTAGATAATACATGTAATCCTTCAATGTTTTATAAGACGACTTGGGTACCCAATGCAAACAGAGCCACAAAAGGGTAGAACACAATCTGTTCTAGCTGATACACTGTGTCTGTGGTTGGAAATGGAGTTTATACAGTGGCAGAAATACAACAGTTTTCAATACCATGAGCCGGTCACTTTTTTTTTGTTTCAAGTTTTCTATGGCTTTTTCTGGTAAAGGCTTCTTTTATAAGCAGCAGCAAATGACTGTTTAGCTTTTCTCTATTTTCATAGAAAGAATATGACTATTATCCTTAAATATAACTTGTAAACCTATTCAAACACAATCCCCTGACTTCTTGCCACCACTCTACCACGTTAGGTTACAAATTTAGTGCATTTGGATTTTCTGGGAGGACAGCAGCATTTGCCGCAGTTTTTGAACCTTCATGATTCCCACATAAAAATAGATGGAGCAATTGGATAGCAGATCCAAAACCCAAGGAAAACATTCATAGCATAACTATGTGGACAAGTATTCTCCATGAATCACCAGTAGCCTTAAGACCCGCATACTGTCAGTATCAGTGTGGAAGGACGCAGAAGGAAGCCACAGAGCTTCAGATATGTGAGATATCTGAAAACAGGAAAGTCCCAAACAGCCATCGGCTATTCACTGGAAAGTGCTGTGGGCCAGTGTGACATGGCAGCTGAAATTGGGAAAGGTTTAGCTCAATCTAGTATATACGCAGGTGGGTATGTGTGCACGTATATCACATATATATATACACACATATACACACACACACATATATGTAAATATATATATATATACACACAATACATGTACTATATATGTATGTATATGTATATGATGACAATAGTAATATATACTCTTTTTCTCTATACGATATAAACATGATATTTTACCATTGTTTTGGCCATACCCGCAGCACGCAGAAGTTCCTGGCCTAGGGATCAAACCCATGCCACAGCAGTGACCCGAGCCACAGTAGTGACAAGACTGGATCCTTAACCTGCGGTGCCACCTGGGAACTCAATATATTACCATTTTTACTTTAGATAGTCAGTTGCCTTTTGGACCAATAAAAAATAGAATAAAAATTATAGCAGCTAGAATTCTAAAATGACCTCAAGAATCCAGCCCCCTGGTGTACATACCCAGTATAATCCAAACCCCTTAAGTTGGGAAAGACTTACGTATATCGACATAATTGATTATGTCATATTATATGGCAGAAAATATTCTGCAGATGTAAGTAGTTTCCTAATCAAAGTGAAGATCATTCTAGGTGGACCTAACCTAATCTGGGTAGGTTACCGAAAGAGGGTAAACTTTCTGAGACATCCTCCTACTGGCCTGGGAGCAGCAACAACCATGTTGTGAACTACATGTGGAAGGACCATATATATATATCTAACGGCTAAGAACAGAACCCAGATGACAGTAAGCAAAAACAAACAAACAAACAGGAGCCCAATTAAATCTCAACTTGGTGTGTTCAAGGGAGGACTATCTCTCGGCCACTCCTGGGGCTGCAGAAATCCAGCCCTTGTGAACTCTCCAAATAGCTGCTCCAAGGCTCCACTGAAGAACAGAGGCCTAAGGAGAAACTGCTGGGAGTGGGGTTAAGAAAAAGCAGGAGAGGAACAGCAGAGACAAAGGAAAGAGGAAGGCCAGATAAAAGTTGGGGGAGGGGGCCAGAGTCAGGAAGAAACTTACCACATTTCTAAACACACACACACACACACACACACACACACACACATACACACACACAGAGACAAGAAAAGGGAGCTCTGTGAGGTTAAAAAAACAATCTGATACAGCCTAAATTCACATTATAATGAGCAAAAGAAAAATAAGAGAACAGAAAAATATTCCTACAGAAAATAAAACTATACTAGTAAAAGTATATAAAATACATAGAAACATATTACTTCACAATTATCCATTATTTCGAGATTAATATTCTCTAAAAGGTGTGATTTTTATTTTTTTTTTTGGTTTTTGGGTTTTTTTGATCTTTTTAGGGCCACATCCGTGTCATATGGTGGTTCCCAGGCTAGGGGTTGAATCAGAGCTGTAGCTGCTGGCCTACACAACAGCCACAGCAATGCCAGGTCTGAGCCGCATCTGCGACCTACACCACAGTTCACAGCAAAGCCAAGGATCCAACCTTCATCATCGTGGATATTAGTCATTTGTTTCTGCTGAGCCAAGATGGGAACTCCCTAAAAGGTGTGATATTTAAAAACTATTCATCAACAGGTGATTATAAGCCTCTCTTAACTAGTATACTTTAACTAGGTCACCTAAAGTATCCACAACATTTATTTCCAAAAAGTATCTCCTTAGTTCCAAAGTTACAAAGCAGTACCATTCAAACCAGTTACATTTGGCTTGATTTGCATAAATACTTTTAAATTCACAATATTTGTCAGTATTTTAAAACTGGAAGATTCTTTAAAATCTAGATTTGTAGTTTCTCTCAAAAACCTGAAAGACTTGGCAACATGTACTCCTAAAAGGCAATAATCAGCTGACCAGGAATAAGGGTTACCCTCCAGAGATGACATATACCTGCTGCATAGGACATAAATCATTTCATGTTGTCTAAGAGGACAGATTCATTCATTTGTTATTTTCCTGGTCCCTTTATACATTTGAGTATAAACAAGTCAAAGCTAATACCACTGCTATAATGTAAATACAGTAGAATCTAACAGTGATATAAGTTAAAGACAAATATGTAATATAAAGATACTGATTTATATTTTAAATCTTTTATCCATAAGGCAGAACTTCAAAGCCAAGGACAACCTTCAGCTCAATACTCTACTACTGCTCTCTGCAAGATCTGTAACACACACAGGAGTTCAGAAGGGACAGCAGCAATACCCCCACTGTCTCACTGAAAGGTTTAACTGACAGCAACTCTTTCCTCTTTTCCCCACCAAGGAGCTCCAACAAACTGGGAACAATACATAAGGGAATATATAATACAAAATATCCTAGTTTAAACATGTAATTAACACAAAAATTATTAATGAACTATTTTATTTTTTTCTGCATGTCTTTGAAATGTACTTAAGATTTACAGCACATCTCAATGCAGACAAGTCCCATTTTCAGGTGTAAATACCACACATGGCTGGTGGCTATTGTGTGGGACAGTGGAGTAAACATCCTTATGTTACATACCTGGATTCAAAAGTCAATCAAATTGTAAAAAGTAGAAAAAAAACATAATAAAAAATAACAAACACATATATGAAACAAAAACGTGTGTTAGGGAAAGGGAAGAGGTGAACAGGGCTATGTACAAAATACAAAAGACCAGCTCAAGGTCCTATTCATTACATCCAAGCCACAGAGGAAATGAAATCTAGGTTGTTACCCAAATTTAAGTTTTAAAGCTGAAGGTTCCCTAGGTTTATTTAAAAAGGCAAAAAACTCTATTTTATTTTTTTTCATTCTTTCTTTCTTTTTTTGGCCGCCCTGCAACACATAGAGCTTCCTGGGCCAGGGATCAGACCTGAGCCACAGTTGCAAACCATGCCACAGCTGAAGCAACTTCAGATCCCCAAGTCGCTGTGCCAGACCAGGGATGGAACCTGCATCCTAACACTCCACAAACGCCACCAATCCTGTTGCACCACAGCAGGAAACCCCCATTTTATCTCTTGACTGCTTACTTTCAGTCATATACTAAAATCAGCTATTTTTGAGAAGAAAGTTGAGAAAAATTGTTTAAAAAAGTGCTTATGAGGAGTTTTACAGGAAATCAAATAAGTTATACATTAGATTCCCCCAGGAAGCCAAATCAACAAAAATAGATAACTGTCTTCTGCCATATGATCCATCTAAATTTAAAAAAATGTTTTATTATTTTTTATTTTTCAGTCATGCCAATGGCATAGGGAAGTTCCCAGGCCAAGGACAGAATCTAAGCCATAGCTGCAGTGATGCAGGATCCAAACCCACTGCCCTGGGCCAGAATCAAATCTGTACTGCCTCAGAGACAACGCTGGATCCTTAACCTGCCATGCCACAAGCAGGAATTCCTCCCCAAAATTATTTTAGAAATCCAAGCAATTTTCACTACGAAGGAAAAATACAATTTTAAAAATAAATGCAATGTGGAGTTCCCATCATGGCGCAGCACTTAACGAATACGACTAAGAACCATGAGGTTGCGGGTTCGACCCCTGGCCTTGCTCAGTGGGTTAACGATCCGACATTGCTGTGAGCTGTGGTGTAGCTTGCAGACGTGGTTCGGATGTGGCGCTGCTGTGGCTGTGGCGTAGGCCAGCAACTGTAGTTTCAATTGAACCCCTAGCCTGGGAACCTCCACATGCCACGGGTGCAGTCCTGGAAAAAAAAAAAAAAAAAAATTAAATAGATAAATAAATAAATAAAACGCTTATTACCTTATTACAGATCAATCTCCATTATAAAAGGATGCAACATACAGAAAACAGCATTTTTAAAGGTCTGGATAAATGTACCAACACAATAATTATAACTAAAGACAAGGATAACTAAGATTAGAGGGTCAAAACTAATGTAGCCTTCCCCAAAACAATATGAAAAATTAAAACATCAGTTTCCTTGGAGACCCAAATACACTTGCAGAAAATAATAAGCAATTTATAGTTTTTTTGTAGGTTATATATATACTTCTACAAAAATGACAAATATAAAGGAGGAATGAACACAATTTTACTTGTGATTATTCTTTGTCTACCTTTACCCTTAGTGCCTAAAAGTGTCTTGCACACATAGCAGATGCTGCTGTTACTTCAGAAAAATAAACTGGCTGAGGTTGCTCGCATTTCTAACAAAAAAGCTCTGGCAAAAAGGATGTGCTTGGGAGTTCCTGTCGTGGCTCAGTGGAAATGAATCCAACTAGGAACCATTAGGTTGCGTGCTCGATCCCTGGCCGTGTTCAGTGGGTTAAGCATCTGGGTGTTGCCTTGAGCTACAGTGTAGGTGACAGACGCAGCTCGGATCTGGCAGTGCTGTGGCTGCTGCAACTAAAGTTCTGATTTGACCCCTAGCCGGGGAACCTCCAAATGACACAGGTGCAGCCCTAAAAAGCAAAAATAAATAAATAAATAAATGGATATACTCAATTTTCTGAAATTATTATAATAAGAGATTTTCAAAGATCCACTTGGTCATTTCTTTAGATGTGACAGATCCTAGCATTCCCTACCAAGTGGCAGGTGCCAATCCAGTTTCTCTTTTTAGGTGGGAGGAAAGATGAGAAAGGGAGAGAAAAAAGGCAGCAAGGGGAAAGAACAAAATATAAATAAAACATATTCCTGCCCTTGCAGGTTAGCATTTTTCTAAGTGTTAGTCCGCTAACCAAGGAAAGCAAACAGGGAAGAATGGGATGGCTTTGCTGACGAGGTGATATTTGAGCTGGATAATAAGTACATTGCTGTTGTCTTATAATAGAAATGCTTCTCATTGTAGCTTTAGTAAAATGTAGTATCTGGTTCACCTAGTTATGTAGATATTATCATTCCCTTTTTATAGATGAAAAAACTTACTTGCCTTTCTTTGAACCACCAATTTAAATCACTAGAAAAAAATACTATCCCTTAAATTCAAAGGAATAGATAATGTAAATGATTAACCTAAATCCTTTTAAGAAAAATTAATCATTCTAGTCTGATTCTTAAGTTCAATGTTTAAAAATCATTTTTTCTTAAAGCAGGACATATCTGAAATTAAGTTTTTAGTTTGAACTTGAATACAGGAATACTATAAATCAAGTTTCATGAATATAATTTACACACAAAAAATTCATTTGGAAAAAGTTTAATGCTTCTTATATAGGAAAATATTTGTATATCTGAACTGGAGCAAACAAGTTAGGAATTTAGTCACTTAAGTTTACTTTCAAGCTACTGCTAATTTAAAATTAATCAAATCCCATCAAAAACAATTCAGTGTCAAATTTAAAATCAAATCAATTTTTTTTGCAGGGGAAGGGGAGGACATGGCATTTCAATATACCAGCCGATGAAAACCACCTTGTTAATGCTTGGTAATAAGACAGCTGGAACACTAGTTTGAACCGGGCAATTTAAATATAAATACTCTTTAGCAATATGCACTTTGGAGAGAGCACATGCTAGATCTTAACAGAGTAAGAAACTGGATCATCTCTTAAACAAGGCATCAATTTTTTTCCAAGAATGTATAAAAGGCAAAGAACACTTCCTAGGTTTTTAACCTGAAATAAATATATGATAGAATATAAACAAAGAAAGACAAGAAATCTTGCTTTAGGAACACACTACTACATGACTGTTTCCTAAAATCTGAGATACTACGTGTCTATTATGAGGTTATGGAGACCATCTTTCCCCACTCAACAACTCTGAGGCACTCAGTGCATTACATTCTCCACCTTGAATTCAGTGTGCTGGGCAATAAAGCGTACACTTCTACATATTTATTCTAGGAAGAAAGGGAGTATGTCAACAAATGACAGTTTTTGGTTTCATAGAATCAATGTCTTGCCCAAATACATTTCAACTTCAATCAGTAATCGGTTTTTAGAATACCGTATTAAGGTTGTACCCAGAACCAACGTCATCTACCTATTTCCGAAACATTTTCTTCTTTATATATGAACATCCTCTCCTTACCAACCAATCGCCCCCTTTTTATCTCTCATTTCCCAGACATAACTAATACCACTTTGCCCATTTCTAAGACACTTGATTACAAGATACGTCAATAGAAGATGCTTCAAGTTTGTATCATGCTGGCACACGATTTCTTGTTTTTTGAAAACTCTATCATTCCTGGTCAAGTATATTATAAAGCAACACAAACCAATCAATCAATCCATGTATAAAATATAAAATCACCTGAAACAAATTAACACTTTAAGAACTATGTGTAAATCATTCCTAAGTATATACTCAAATTTTTATTGAGCATAGATAATGATACCTAATTGGTTTGGTTTACATCTTTTTAAAAAATGTCAAGGAATGTTACTAAAAAATCTGGCTTACAGAAATTTTATCTCACAGGGGAAAAGCCTGTAAAACAGAAAAGAATGCCATATGATACTTCATAAAGTATTCTATCAACATGAATATAAATTGAAACTCTAAAGTGGCCCAAAAGTTATCTCTAAGCACTTACGTGTTTCATACAATACTAAATCTTTCTTGATTTTTACATTTAAAAGAAAATTCAGAGCTCACTAAATGTGTAGGTTGGATTTTAAGGATAAGAAGCAGAATGTGACACACTCCTAAATAAGTTACAAGACAGAAAAGAAAGTTAAATAATTTTTGCATTAACTCAAAAAGTATTCCCAGTAAATAACAGCTCAGAATATGAATCACCTGTCTCAAACATAACTATTTATCTTCCCTAGCTGGAATTCTACTTAGTAAATCCTTAATGGTTCAAGTGTTAAAACTAGAATAATTATAATAAAGTAATCTTCAAGATTCACTAACAGAAATAAAACATCTAACTCCTACTTATGAGGCATAAAATTAAAAAGAATTTAGCTAATAATTTTTCAGTCCTTTTAAACAAACCAAGGGCCTACTTACTGCTAAAAATGTCAGAATGCTTTACTTATAAACAATGACTAAGCAATATGTAAACTGATTTCTACTTTATTATTTGAAATTCAACTGCCAAAATACAAAAACTCTGGGTATAAAAAAAACAACTACAACTTTCAGTTTCCAGTCTTTAAGGAGCTTAAAAATTGCCATTCCACCCTAACAATAAAGAGCTGAACAAACTGAAATACAACTTTTCTTAGATCCATCAGAAAAGTGAGGTCATTGGGTGAACTGCTGCCCCCAAACTGCAGAGACAGACAAGTGGATACAGAGAATCATAATTTACAGGAGCAGAAACCTCCATGGGAACCCACATTAGGGTCTGACAACCTAAACTGTAATCAACAAATTGTAATAGGCACAGTGTGGACAAGTCTAAGAGTAAAAAACTTCAGGGAGACCTAGTTACAGAGAGAGTGAACTCTGCCTGCTCCTCACAGTGAAACTCTTTTGCTTCTGGCAGAAGGAGGAAAAAAAAACATTGTGAAATACACCAGAAATATCTGTTCTTAGCAAGGCCTGCCCCCAGCAGAAACTGTTTCACTAGAGTCTAATCTGCTGGGGTTTTATCAGAGCCTAACCTACCTGAGAGAAGGGAAATACTCAACTCCAGTTCTCTCTAGCTCTCTTGTACTGTCTAAAGAGGAGAAAAAAAAATGAGAGGCACAGATAAGTCCACACTTGGAGTACAGACTTATCGAAATGCTGACACCTAATCATAGGACTAGAGAATGTTCCCCATCCAGCCACGCCTTATCCCAACATTACTAAGGCCACAGTTTCATTTACCTAGTATATCATGTCCATTTCCAACAAAAAATTACAAGGCATACCAAAAGGCAGAAAACCCCCCAAAAAACAGTTTAAAGAGACTAAATAAGCATGAGAACCAGAGTTACATATGACAGATGTTAGAATGCCAGGCCAGGAATTTTTTTTTTTTTAATTTAAGTAATTTGTTAAGGGCTTTAATGGAAAAAGTAGACAATGTGAAAGAACAGATGAATAATCTGAGTGGAGAGAAGAAAATTTCTAAGAATGAATTAAAAAGAAATACTAGAGATCATAAACAAATATAGAAACAAAAAATATCTTTGTAAACCAGACATGGATGAAGAAAGAATCTCTGAGCTTGTGCATATGACAGTAAAAACCTACAAAGATGAAATGCACAGAGAAAAAAAAGACTAGAAAAAACAGAACAGAATATACAAGAACTGTGTGACAACTGTAAAAGGTTTAAATTAACATACGTGGAATGCATATACCAGAAGGAAGAGACAGACAGAAACAAATGTGATATTTAAAGCAGTAATGAATGAGGAGTTCCCATTGTGGTGCAGCAGAAGCAAATCCAACTAGGAACCATGAGGTTGCAGTTTCTATCCCTGACCTCGCTCAGTGGGTTAAGGATCTGGCATTGCCGTGAGTTGTGGTGTAGGTCACAGACACAGCTTGGATCCAGTGTTGCTATGGTTGTGGGTGTAGGCTGGCAGCTGTAGCTACCATTCAGCCCCTAGCCTGGGAATTTCCATATGCTGTGGGTGCAGCACTAAAAAGACAAAAGATCAAAAATAAATAAATAAATAAATAAATAAATTAAGCAGTAATGAATGAGAATTTACCCAAATTAGTGTCAGACACCAGACCTCAGATCCAGGGAGGTAAAAGAATACTGAACAGGAAAAATTAAACAAACAAACAAACAAAAAAACTATGCCTAGTCATATAAAATTCAAACCTCAGAAAAATCAAAGATAAAGAAAAAAATCTTTAAAGAAGCCACAGGAAAAAAGCATCCTACCTACAGAGGCACAAAAACAAAAACTGCACCCAACTTCTCTTCAGAAGCCATGTAAGCAAGAAGACAGGAGTGAATTATTTTTAACTGTTGAGAAAAAAACTCCACCGACCTAGAATTCTGTACCCTGCAAAATTACCCTTCAGAAGTGATGAAGAAATAAAAATTGAGGGAACTTGTTGCCAGTGGATGTGTCTTGCAAGAAATAAAAAGTTCTTCAGAGAAAAGTAAAATGATATAGGCCAGAAACTCAGATCTACATAAACAAAGGAAGAACACTGGAAATGAGTAAATGAAGGTAAAGTAAAAATTTTAGGAGTTCCCATTGTGGCTCAGCAGGTTAAGGACCAAATTAGTATCCATGAGGATGTGGGTCTGATCCCTTGCCTTGCCCAGTGGGTTAAAATCCAGCATTGCTGCAAGCTGCAGCGTAGGCCGCAGATGTGGCTTGAATCTGGCATTTCTGTGGCTGTGGCATAGGCCTGCAGCTGTAGCTCCAATTCAACCCCTAGCCCAGGAACTTCTATATACCACAGGTTCAGCCATAAATAAATAAATAAATATTTTATTTTGTATTTTGTCTTTTTAGGGCCACACCTTCGGCATATGGAGGTTCCCAGGCTAGGGATCGAATCAGAGCCGTACCTGCTGGCCCACACCATAGCCACAGCAATGCAGGATCTGAACTGCCTCTGTGACCTACACCACAGCTCACAGCAAACCAGATCCTTAGCCCACTGAGCAAGGCCAGGGATCAAACCCACCTCCTCATGGATACTAGTCAGGTTTGTTGGCCACTGAACCACTACAGGAACTCCATTTATTGTTTATTCTTAATTGGTCTGGAAGCCACTTATTCAAAATAGTAGAAGCAATAATATATTCAATTATGTATGTTTACAAGTCAGGTACACACAAACTTATGTATCCTTATGTATAAATGAAATTAATGACAGCAATGATACAAATGATAGGAAGAAGGAATTAGAAATATTTTGTTGTAAGGTACATACACTACCCACAAAGTGGTACAGTGTTATTTAAAAGTAGACTTGGGTGAGTTATAAATGTATATGGCAAATTCTAGGACAACCACTAAAATAAGTAAAGAGAAATACAATTAATATGCTAAGAATGGAAAGGGAATGGAACCACATAGAAAGCTCAGTTAAAACAACAAAAGGCAAAAACACTGTGGCAAACCAAACAGGAACAAAGAATAAGAGCAACAAATAGATAAGAGTAGCAAGTGTAGTAGGTACTAATCCTATTATATCAATAATCGCTGAATGTCAGTGGTCAAAATACACCAATTAAAAGACAAAGATGGTCAGAGTGGGTCAAAAAATAAGATTCAGCTATATGTTGTCTACAAGGAACTCACTTGAAACATAGACACGTGTAGATTAAAAGTAAAGCAATGGATGAGTTCCCACTGTGGCACAGTGGGTACTGATCCAGCTTGTATCTGTGGCATTGCCAGTTCAATCTTCAGCCCAGTACAGTAGATTAAGAATCTGATGTTGACAGGATCCCTGGTCTGAGAACTTCCATAAGCTGTGGGTGTGACTGAAAAAAGGAGAAAAAAAAAAGGTAATGAAAGTAATGAAAAGAAATATAATGTGCTAATTAACACTAATCAAAAGAAAGTAAGAGTAGCTATATAAATTTCAGACACAGCCAATTTCAGGATAAGGAAAGTCATCAACGATTAAGAGTAGTACATATTGATAAAAGGGTCACTATTCCAAGAAGATATAACATTCCTTAGTGTATATGTACCTAACAACACAGCACAACATGAATAAGGCAAAAAACTGCTAAACTACAAGAAGAAACAGATAAATCTACTATTACAGTTGTGGACATTAATAATTCTTTATCAGAAATGGACAGATCCAGAAGGCAGAAAACCTATTAGGACACTGTTAAATTCAACGCTATCCATCAACTAAGTATAACTGACATCTATAGACTACTTCATCTAATAATAGTGGATTACAGATTCTTTCCAAGCTCATGTGGAACACTCACTAAGAGACACATTCTGTAATATAAAACACAGCTTAAAATTTTTTAAAAGAACAGAAATCACGCAATGTCTATTCAACAGAATTAAACCAGACCACAATGGAATTAAACTAGAATCAGTAACAGAAAGATAAATGGAAAAATAACAAAATACATGGAGATAAAAACAACATACATCGGAGTTCCCATCGTGGCACAGCGGAAATGAATCTGACTAGGAACCATGAGGTTGCGGGTTCAATCCCTGGCATTGCTCAGTGGGTTAATGATCCGGTGTTGCCGTGAGTTGTGGTGTAGGTTGCAGATGTGGCTCGGATCTGGCGTTGCTGTGGCATAGGCTGGCAGCAACAGCTCTGATTAGATCTCTAGCCTGGGAACCTCCATATACCGTGGGTGAGGCCCTAAAAAGCCAAAAAAACAAAAGCCAAAAAAAAAACCCAACATACATCTAAGTAATACATGGGTCAAAGAACTTCAAGAAGTTCCCACTGTGACACAGTAGTTAAAGGATCCGGCATTGTCTCTTCAGCAACTCAGGTTGCCACTGAGGCATTGATTTGATCATGGCAAAGTGGGATCCTTAACCCACTGAGCGAGGCCAGGGATCAAACCCATGTCCTCATGGATACTAGTTGGGTTTATTACCACTGAGCCATGAAGGGAACTCCCTATAGCAGTGATTTTTAACTTCTGGTTTGTTTTTGTAACTCTAAAGATATCAAAACAAATGCACAAAAGTATTTATTTATAATTTATAATCTGGTTTTCATCAGAAGCCATTAAAGATATGTGCCAGGTTTCTGTAAAGTAAATCAGTAATTCCTGTGAAGGTAGCTGGTAGCATCTCAGGAACACACAGGTCTTAGGTCTCTAATGGAGAGTAAATCTTAGAAATGTTCTAAGCCATCTGCTAGGAACTGATTTACTTCAGTTTTTACAGGCCCAATGCTCTTTGAAAGAACCAAATCCCCAGCTTTTCTTCATATAACCAAGTTCCAAAAATGGCATGGGAATTTTTCTGGGTTTCATTCCCAAGTTTCTTCAAAGTAAAGTTAGTTTACTATTAAGCCCAAAATACTGGCAACAGCAGCAAATGGGTAAGATGTAAGGGTGTGTGTGTGTGTATATATGTGTGAATGAGGGAGTAAGGAAGCATCGGTGGGGGTGGGGGGTCCTGGGTAGGGTGGTTAGAAAGACCAAAGAGACCTAGAAAACAGTGAATGGGAGGACAAAAAGGAAAGAATGTGGGAAAAAAATCACTTCTCAGTTTACTCAATTCCTAATATAAGGCCACTGCACATAAATTTGTCAGAAAATTGCCAAGAGTATAAAGACTGCTATATTCTATTCTATCTATGGTCCCATGGTCCCATGTAGCTTTCTTTGTCTCATATGGTCATTCAATAAACAGAGGTGTGAGGTTCAGAATTCCATGACAGAAAGAACTAGGTTTTTACCTTTAACTAAAGATTGCAGTCTTTTGGTAGGCAGACATAAAAAATTTTTAAAGGGGGAGCTGCCAAAGCAATCACATATTCAGTATTCACTGCATTTATAGTTTTTAATTATTGGAGACATAAAATCATTCGAGAATATAAAGGAATGGGATTTCATCCCAGAGAAACACAACAACTTGTAAAAACTTGAATACTGTTTTGGGAGTTCAGATTCCCTAATCCTAAGAATCTCTTAGCTACATATTGCAATCAACATCTTGAGGAGTAGTACGTCTATAATTCTGTCCCATGTTAGTTTTTATCTCCTGCATCATGTGTATTCCAGAGAAGTCTAATAACTGTATCCTATTGAGCCCTATGTTTAAAATGCCTAAATAGATTAATTCACATTTTAAATTTACACACAATACCAAATTAAGAAAAGTTCAGATATTCTATAATTTGACCATTCACATATTTTTCTTGAATCATGCTGTTTCTGTCCTCTGTATTCTGACTGAATACTCTGATCCTTCAACAAATATAGACTTCTATTAGTCACATTTCTCATACTAACTATATCCTTGACTTGTGCTGATATTCTTTAGAACTCTTAGCATAATAGTCTCCCAAAAAATGAGGAATAAGAAGGCACTGAACACATCTTTTAACTCTGCTCTCTCCCACTGATAAAAATGCATTAAACTTAGGATGTCACATTTTCCAGCAATAAAGCCACTTTTATGGAGGTATATTATAGCTTTAAATTTTTTTTAAAAAACCTAGAAAATGTAAACCATTAATACAAATATAAGAAAACAAATTAATTATATGTAGAAATACACAGTTAGAATTCTAATGTTTTAGGACTGCGATCTGGTCAAGATCTCTCATTTTAATTAATTATTTTTTGTCTTTTTACCTTTTCTAGGGTCGCACTCACAGCATATGGAGGTTCCCAGGCTATGGGCTAATCGGAGCTGTAGCAGCCAGCCTACGCCACAGCCACAGCAACACAGCATCCAAGCTGCTTCTGCAACCTACACAACTCATGGCAACGCCAGATCCTTAACCCACTGAGCAAGGCCAGGGATCAAACTTGCAACCTCATGGTTCCTAGTTGGATTAGTTAACCACTGAGCCACAACGGGAACTCCAAAACCTCTCATTTTAGAAATAAAGAAAAGACAAGTGAATTACCTAATGTAATTTAGTGAGATTAAGAATGCAGTTCTTCAAATTACAGGCCTCTTTTTTACTTATATAAGGAGACTTTATTAAATCATCAATTAAAAAAGAAATTTAGTTGTTAAAAGAGGTTTGATGACTATGTATGTGTTCAAAGTAGGTAAAACACTCCAAAAAAAGCTTAACCAGAAAAACAACTAATGATTGCATGTTTTTCCCCTAAGTGCACCCAGCTTAGATCTTTTTAATCTCTTAATTCATGTTTCACACTCAACTAATGTTACACAAAGTGTGTTTTTAAACATGATCCAGGAATATCAAATAGAGCTTTAGTTGACTCATGAAATTCCCACTTACATAAGTGCACAAATAAGCGACATGAACTGCCAGAGACATGAAATGCTTTGGGAAGAAAATTACGAGTAAAAAATATTTTTTGAAGTCTTCTTTTGCATCTGATTGACGCATCAGCTCCAAAGAGGCATTTGGAAAAGTGTGAAGTGCAACAGTTTAGCACAAACACAGAACGAAATGAATGACTCGAGCATACAGTTTTTTTCTCAAGAAAAATACACAGAAATAACTTCTTCTTCCAGTCGAGATGGACTAACAGGGATTGGATTTACCTTCCTGCCTTAAACTGCTACAAAGCCAGACAAAACATATGAAATAGCCGTTTTCAGACATTCGACAATAGTGAGAATTAGAGTGAGGGAAGGCAAATGAGGTGAATCCCAACGTCCATCCCATCTTAACTGCCTCGAGTCTCCAGGCTGCAGCACAGGGAATGGCAATCTTCCCGAGAAGATGAGACAGAACTGAAAATTCAAGGAGGCCATACTGGCTAGAACTCACAGGATGGAGTACCAGAGAAGAGAGATCTGCAGGGATGCCCCTCAAGTTTTCAGCTACCCATGATATGGTGAGTACCCTTCAGCTCATATATGTGAGAAAACTATCCAAACAAATCCAGGCAAAAAGCACTAAAAAGAAAGTAAAAAAATCCCAAAATGAACACAAGGCCAGGAATAGTCTGCGTTTGCACAAGTGAGACTAGGAAAACCTCAAAATATGCAGGGTACCAAATAGATGCTCAGAGGAACTGTCTCAACAGCGGGGCAATTAGCCCATAAAAGACATTATAAAAACAAAAAAAAGGCAAACCACAGACCCAAAGAATATACTTGTAAAGCATAAACTGTACCTAGAATATATATAAAGAACTCTTACAACAAAGATAATAAGTAATCTAATTTTATTTTATTTTATTTTTTTGCATTATAGCTGGTTTAAAGATTTCTGTCAGACTTTCCAACTGCACCGCGTGGTGACCCGGTTACATGTACATATATGGATTTGTCACATGTAATTAGATATAGTTCCCCGGGCAATACAGTTGGAGCTCCTTGCTATTCCATCATTAAAGCACTAGTTATCCCCATTCCCTCCCACCCTTCCCCCACCCCTCCCCCGCCCCCTTGGCAACCACAAGTCTGTTCCCCAAGTTCGTGATTTTCTTTTCTGTTGAGATGTTCATTTGTGCAATGTTTTAGACTCCAGTTATAAGTGATTTCATATGACATCTGTCTTTCTCCTTCTGACTT
>PVHT020003785.1:5650175-5693256 GCA_004024745.2 Catagonus wagneri
CTGCACCCTCATGGATGCTAGTCAGATTTGTTTCCACTGAGCCATGATGGGAACTCCCCATAAAAGTTTTAGGATTATTCATTCTAGTTCTGTGAAAAATGTCAAAGGTATTTTGATAGGGATTACATTAAGTCTATAGATTACTTTGGGTAATATGGACATTTTAAAATACATGAGTTCCCATTGTGGCACAGTATGTTAAGGATCCAGTGTTGCTTCGGCTGTGGCAGATGTCACAGCTGCAGCCCGGATTTGATACCTGGCCTGGGAACTTCCACATGCCACAGGTATGGCTGAAAAGGAAAAAATAAATAAATAAAATATTAATTCTTCTAATCCAGGAGCATAGGTTATCTTTTTCTTTGTATCATCTTCAATTTACTTCATATTTTATACTTTTCAGCATATGGGTATTTTACTTTGATTAAGCTTATTCCTAGGTATTTTATTCTTTTTTATGCAATTTTATTTTCTGCAATTTTAAATGAAAATTTTTGAAACTTTCTCTTTGTGACAATTCATCAGTATATAGTAAAGCAACAGATATCTATATATTAATCTTGTATCCTGCAACTTTACTGAATTTATTAGTTCTAACAGTTTTTTTATGAAGACATCAGGGTTTTCTACATTTAGTATCATGTCATCTACAAACTGTGACATTTTTACTTCTTCCCTTCCAATCTGGATGACCTTTATTTCTTTTTCTTTTCTGACTGCTATGACTAGGATTTCCAATACTATGTTAAATAGAAGTGGCAAGAATGGGCATCCCTGTCTTGTTCCTAAATTTAGAGAAAAGGCTTCCCAGCTTTTCACCACTGAGTATGATGTTAGCTGTGGGGTTTGTCATAAATGGCCTTTATTATATTGAGATATGATCCCTCCATCCAACTTTGATAAGGGTTTTTATCATGAATGGATGTTAAATTTTGTCATATGCTTTTTCTGTGCCTATTGAGATAATTTTGCGATTTTTATCCTTCCTTTTGTTAATGTGGTATATCACGTTTTTTTTTCTTCTGAGGTAATGAAAATGCTCAAAAGTTAAACAGCAATAATGGTTACACAACTCTGAATACACTAAAATCCACTGAACTGTACTTTAAATGGGTGAACTATATGGTATATGAACTATTTCTCAATAAAATTGTTTAAAAAATGACTCTGGTATGGGATTTTGATAGTGGGGAAAGCTATTCAAAGATAAGAAGAGGCAGCACATGGAGAATCCATCTTCTGTTCAATTTTGCTGTGAGCCTACAAGTGCTCTAAAAAAGTCTTTTTTAAAAAAATGACTCTACAAGACTGCAAGAACCCTAATTTTTAAAAAATTGATTATTTTCTGGTAATGTTATTAAGGCAGGGAAGTGAACTAATAACTTAAAAACACATTTTTTTAACAATTACATACATAAGTATTTTGGGGTCATTTCATAAAAAAACCAAGACTATAAGGAAAGATGCCATTTTTCTGAATCAGTAAAATCTTTAAAAATTATTTCCATTCCCACAAAAAATTATTTCATTCTTTTCCTCCCCCCTTTTCCTTTTGTTAAATACCTATATTGTTTTAAAAGTTTTACTGAAGTAAAATGTAACCATAAAATTCACTTGTTTTAATTAAATTAAATGAATTTCAGTAAATGTTAACAGCTGTGTATGCAATCTTCACAGTCCAGTTTAGAAACACATCTATCACCCTAGTAGTTCATTCTTTCTTATTGCTGAGTATTATTTCATCATATAGATACACTACACTGTGTTTATTCATTTTTCAGTTGATGAACATTTGAACTGTTTACAGTTTTCAGCTCTTATGAATAATACCGCTGTAAACATGCACATGAAAGTCTTCATAGACACATTTTCATTTCTGTTGGATACTTAGATTTGCTAAATCACATAGTAGATGTACGTTTAAGAAGATTCTTTTTTAAAAAATTTATTTTTATCCTTTTTTGGCCATACCCATGGCACATGAAAGTTCGCAGGCCAGGGATCGAATCTGAGCAGCAGCTGCAACTTCTGCCACAGCTGCAGCAACTCTGGATCCTTAACCCACTGTGTCAGGCAGGGGACTGAACCCATGCCTCTGCAGTGACCCAAGCCACTGAAGTTTGATCCTTAATCAACTGCAGGAACTCCTAAATAGATTTTAAGAAGCAGACAAACTTTTCAAAAGTGGCTGTGCAATTCTACATTCTCACCAACAACGCATAAGATTTCCAGTTCCTTTACATCTCACCAACATTTAGAGAAAAAACAATTTTTCTTTTTGGCCACCCCACGGCTTATGGATTTCCTGGACCAGGGATCAGATCCAAGCCACAGTTGGAGCCTACAGTGACTCTATGGCAATGCTGGATCCTTTAACCCACTGCAAGAGGCCAGGAACTGAATCTGTATCCTAGCGCCGTAGAGACTCTACCGTTGATCCTGTTACGCCACAGCCAGAACTCCACCCCCACCCCCGTTTTTTTAATTTTAGTCAGTGAATAAAAAGAATTTCTTGTTCTTTTCTCCTGTATTTCTCCTTTACTCTCACGGTACTACCACACTGACAATACTTCTGATGCTTCTGGTTACCAAATGTGTGGGTTTTTTTCCCACATCAAGCAATAGTGTGACATCAGATGGCTGTTCTACAATTTAACTCAATTCTGACACTAGTTACCTAGAGATAGCATCAGACTCCACAGGCTAAGAGCTCAGTCCCACAAAACTGTCCCCCATTTCAGGTGTGAATTCTAAATAGCGGGTCCCTAGGTTATCTACAACCTCTATCCAATATGGCCACACAGACAGAATGTTCCCATGATCCCTTCTACAAGTTTAATTTGCTGGAGTGGCTCAAAGAACTCAGGGAAGTACTTATTTACATTTATCAGTTTACTATAAAAGGATATGATAAAGGCTAGAGATGAACGTCCAGATGGAAAAGATGTGCAGGGCAAGGCATATGCAAAGGGGCATAGAGATTCCATGCCCTCTCCAGGCACTCCACTCTCTCAACACCTCCACTTGTTCACTAACCCAGAAGCTCGCTGAACCTCACAGGCATGACTGATCATTAACTCCATTTGTAGTCCACCACCCTTCTCAAGAGAATGGCAGTGGTGTGGGGAGACTGGGCTGAAAATTCCAAGCTTCTAATCATGGCTTGGTCTTTCTGGTGACCAGCCCTTATCCTGGAGCCATTCAGAAGCCCATCTAGCCATCTCATTAGAATAAAAGACCCTTTTATAGATAAGTTCAGGAAAATTACAAGGGATTCAGAAGCCCTGTGTCAAGAACCGAAAGCAGAGACCAACAGATATTTTTTACATTATTTTACAGCCAGTTTACAGGGATATTAGTGATATTTCACTGTGGTTTTAATATCTAATGATATTATCAGTAGAGAGTTTATTAACATCTTTACATGTGCTTATTTGCCATCCATCTATCTTCTTTAGTAAATGATCTGTTCAAATCTTTAGCCCTTTTAAAAAACTGAGTTGTCACCTTATTATCAACGTGAAACTTCTCTAAATATTCTAGATTCAAATCCTTAATCATACACATATGTCTGGCAACTATTTTCTCCAACTCTATTGTCTTTCTTCTCATTTTCCAAAAGGTGTTTTTCGAAGAAAAAAGATTTTTAATTTCAAAGTCCATTTTATCAAAAATTTAATGGATTGTGCTTTTAGTGTAATACCTAAGAATCCTTGTCTAATCCAAGATAATGAAGATTTACTATTATGTTTTCTTCTAAGAGTTTCAGTTTTAGTTCTTATATCCAAGTCACTGACCCTACATTTTCTTGTTTCTTTTTTAAAACTGAAGTGTAGTTGATTTACCATTTATGCTAGTTTCAGTGTACAACACAGTGATTGAACATTTTTATAGATTATATTGTTTAAGTTATTACAAAATAACTTACACAAAATAATAATATAGCATAGGCTATACTTCCTGTGCTTCACTGTATAACCTTGTTGCCTGATCCTACATTTTCTTCTAGAAGTTTTTTAATTCTACATTTTACATTTAAGTCTATGATCCATTTTTGTGTATACTATGAAGGGTCTGAGTGTCATTTTTTTAACATATGGGTATCCAACATTCCAGCACCATTTCTAAAAAGGCTATTCTTTTCTCCAATGCATGCATCTTTTTCAAAAACTGAACTTATTTCTTGACTTTATTCTATACTATTGATCCATTTAGTTATTACGCTTTTATAAATTTTGAATTCAGTTATTTAGAAGTCCCTTTGTTCCTTCTCAGAAATATTTTAGCTCTTCTATGTTCTTTGCATTTCTGTATAAGGTTTTATTTTATTTTTTTAATTTTTTTGTCTTTTGTCATTTTAGGGCCGCACCGGCAGCATGTGGAGGTTCCCAGACTAGGGATCAAATTGGAGCTGTAGTCACCGGCCTGCGCCACAGCCACAGCAACACGGGATCTGAACAGCGTCTGCAGCTCACGGCAAAGCCTGATCCTTAACCCATTGAGCAAGGCCAGGGATCAAACCCACAACCTCATGGTTCCTAGTCAGATTCGTTTCTGCTGGGCCATGACGGGAACTTCTGCTGGGCTTATAATAAGCTTCTCAGTTTCTCCAAAGAGACCTACTGGGATTATGACAGGGATTGCAGTCAGCCTACAGATGATAAATCTGAGTCTTCCAATCCATAAAGATAGTATATCTCTTTGTTTGGGTTGCCTTTAATTTCTCTCTGTAAAGCTTTATAGTTTTCAGTGTATAGAAATACTTATTTTATTATTTTTTTTTTAGGGTTCCCAGACCAGGGGTTGAATCAGAACTGCAGCTGGCAGCCTATGGCCTTGGCCACAGCAACACAGGATCTAAGCTGCATCTATGACCTAAACCACAGCTCATGGCAACACCAGATCCTTAACCCAATGAGCGAGGCAGGGAACCCACATCCTCATGGATACTAGTTGGGTTCATAACCCACTGAGCCACAACAGGAACTCCCCTCACTTATTTTAAAACACCAATGATAAACTTCTAACTTAAGCTTTAAATCTGGTATCAAATTGTAATAGCAAATCTTACAAAATTTAAGAATCTTTCAGACATAATTTTAAGTTTGCCATCACTCACATTCAAACAATGGGACAAACAATGAACAATGAATAAATAGTAAAGGTCTGTTATCTCATGAAGTCCAAGGGTTTTAAAACCAAGTGGGAAACCATTCATAAAACTAAGTGGGAAAGAAGTTAATGCCTATCTCAAAGAGGGTATGTTCCTTGATTATTCTGCCTCACAAAAGTGTTTGGCAGCAGAAACTAAATACAGATCTTCCTCCATTGATGATGAGGTTACGTCTTAATAAGTCCATCATTAAGTCAAAAACCTACCAAATATCATAGCTTAACCTAACCTACCTTAAATGTGTTCAAAACACATTAACCTACAGTTGGGCAAAATAACACCAAGCCTATTTTATAATAAAGTGTTGAATATCTCACGTAGTTTACTGAACACTATACTAGAAGTGAAGAACAGAATGGCTGTATGTATAGGTATAGAACGGTTGTAAGTGTATCAACAGTTTTTTACTCAGAGCTACAGCTGACTGCTGATGCCTAGCATCATGAGAGTATAATACCACCTATCACTAGCCCAGGAAAAGATCAAAATTCAAACCTCTACTGAATGTATAGCGTTTTTATACCATAAAGTAAAAAAATCATAAATCATATCATCGCGAGTCAGGGACCATTGCTACTCAATCTGGTTTTCTTTCCTAATTCCCATCAAACCCAAGAAAACTCCACAAACTGAAGCTATATTCACACACAGTTTTTCTCTACATCTATATAGGTATAAAACATAATACTATGAACACATCAAATATATCATCTCCAATCTTTATAGGATGATTTTCATCTCCAATTGTGAATGTACAGGCTTTCATGGAAATATATTTATCAAATAAAACGTGCTGAGATTCTATAAAAGTTTCAAATTATGAAAAGTTTTTTTAAACTTTGAAAAACATGAACGTTAACAAAGGTTAACATGTTTTTGATGAGAAACTCTCAATTTAAAACTTGAAAAAAATTCATTGCAGAAACCATGTACAATTACACTATTTATAATAGCAAAAAACAGAAACTATCCAAATGGCCACTGAAAAAAAATAATATAGGAATAGCAAGGAGCTCCAACTGTAATGCACGGGGAACTATATCTAATTACATGTGACAAATCCATATATGTACATGTAATCGGGTCACCACATGGTGCAGTTGGAAAATCTGACAGAAATCTGTAAACCAGCTATAATGCAAAAATAAAAAAATAAATAAATAAATAAAAAATAAAAAAATAATATAAACTGTAGTATCTCTTTACTGAATACTGAAAATCACTGAATATTGCACTATAGTAAAATGAACGAACTACAGTATAAGCAACATAATAAATATTATAAATGTAATACTGAGAAGGAAAACACAAGTCCCAGAACATAATAAGTACATCTCTAAGTAAAACTAAACGTATCATTTGGGCACATACATTCATAATAAAAACAATTTTTATAGAGGCAAAAAAATTATATGCACCAAATTCAGAATAGCAGCTAAAGGGGACAAGGAATAAAGGGGATAAAGGGAGGTAGGAAATTGGAATCACTCAGGAAAAATAGACAAAGGCAAATTATTAGTAATGTTCCAGTTGTTGGGTTGAATGGAGGATTTATACACTTTATAACTTATACATGTCATCTAATGCTTTCAACTTATTTTTTCATCTAATTCTTTTTAAGTATAATTATTTTTAAAAACATAAGCAAAATCTATTTTTAAAAATTACCCATTTCATACACACAATGGAATATTACTCAGCCATTAAAAGGAACAAAATAACAACATTTATAGCAACAAGGATGGACCTAGAAATTATCATTCCAACTGAAACCAGTCAGACAATTAGACAGCAACACCCAATGCTACCGCTTACATGTGGAAGCTAAAAAGACACAATGAACTTCTTTGCAGAACAGACAATGACTCAGACTTTGGAAAACCTTGGTTTTTCAAATAAGACAATCTGGGGGGTGGGGGGATGCACTGTGGGTTTGGGACACAAAATCTATCAAATTGACTTGTGATGACTTTTGTACATCTATAACTGAAATAAAATTCATTAAGTTAAATAAAATAAAAATTACCCATTTCAGAGTTCCCGTCGTGGCGCAACGGAAACGAATCCGACTGGTAACCATGAGGTTTCAGGTTCTATCCCTGGCCTCACTCAGTAGGTTAAGGATCTGGCATTGCCGTGAGCTGTGGTGTAGGTTGCAGATGCGACTCAGATACCAAGTTGTTGTAGCTGTGGTGTAGGCCGGCAGCTACAGCTCTGATCTGACCCCTAGCCTGGGAACCTCTATATTCTGCAGGTATAGCCCTAAAAAGACAAAAGACAAAAAAAAAAAAATACCAATTACAAGGTTTGGAATTGGCATATGCATACCACTGTATATGGAATAGATGGTCAACAGAGACCTGCTATTAATAGCACAGGGAACTCTACTCAATATTCTGTGATAACCTATATGGAAAAGGAATCTGAGAAAGAATGGATAGGTATACACATATAACTGAATCATTCTGTTGCACAGTAGAAATTATCACAACATTGTAAATCAACCATACTTCAATAAAACTTAAAAAAAAAAACTCCCATTATAAAACACTTTTCAAAAGCTTAACTAGACATTCAGAATATATTTCAAAATAAATTTGTAAGTTTTTACCTTTGTTTCTGTTCGACCGCTTTGTCCAAGTGCTGAAAGATATCCTGAAACAGGATGCAGCTGGATCGACTGTTAATAGTATACCCATATCCTCTTTTCCAATATTGTTTCAGATCGTTTAAATATTCTAAAACCTAAAAATAAAAATTTCAAAATTATTACTATTACATTTTTATTAATATAACAGATTTCCTGATTTAATGATTTTTTCAGAAAAGGTTACATTGTTTAATCATCATTCTTCACAAAGTATAGCAGAATCTTAGGATTCATAGAGTTTATATTTACCACTTCAAGCATTTAAGGGTTAGATCCAAGGGTCCATGACAAAGAGATTTATATTGAGACACAAACTTGAATGGGAATGTAGAGACTGGCATGCAAGAGCAAGTTAGTAGTACTCACAGTCACTAATCCAGCATCCATGACAGTTCAGGATAGTTAAAGACATGTGCTCACCTCCCCTCTCTTCTAAAATTATATTAAGGTGATAGCAAAGATATATACAGAAAAAAGAAAAAAAGATATACATAGAAGAATATTCATTATAGCACAGAAAGATGCCAACAGTGAATCGGGAATTTTTTAGGAATTTTAGGAAGGCAGAAACCAGATAGAAAATGAGCTACTTTGGTTCATGTATCAATTTGGCAAAAACAGTAATAAAAGTAGACCAGGGATATGAAAAATTGGAACCATTGGAAGGAATTCATATACATTCTAAAGGGCCAATTGGCAAAATCCATAAAAGGTTAATTCCATTGTTTATAAAGTAATATTCACAGAGGATCATAAAAGACAATGTACAAGAACATCTTAAGGAGCAGAACTGCTTGTAGGACTGCCCCAACCCAAGTTCCCTGGAAATACTTAAATGTCATTAATAGGTAGACAGTTAAAAAAAAGCTATGGTATACACATGCTATGGAACACTATTATTTTAAAATTCTCTATTGTAGAACCACATGAACGGACATGGAAAGCTCTCCAAGATATACTGCAGAATGAGAAGAGCAGGTTAAGAGTAATAAATGAGGGAGTTCCTGTTGTGGCTTAGCAGTAAAGAACCCGACTGATATCCATGAGAATGCAGGTTCAATCCCTGGCCTCGATCAGTGGGTTAAGAATCAAGTGTTGCCGTGAGCTGTGGCATGGGTCACAGATGCAGCTTGGATCCTGTGTGGCTGTGGCTATGGCTGGTAGCTGCAGCTACAATTCGACCCCCAGCCTGGAAACTTCCATATGCTGCATATGTGGCCCTAAAAAGCAAAAAAAAGAATAATAAATGAAATACAATACCATTTATTACCGATACACACACACACTGTTTACATTTCTAAGAATAAAAGAAAAGGGTTGAAAAGTATACATCGAATTAACAGGAGTGATAATTTTCTGTGGAAAGGTCTTGAATTGGGAGTTGATGATTAAGGTAGCCTTTATCTGAATGTTAAACTTGTACTCATGTATCATTTGATCCCATATCAAAACTAGAGGACTAAAACTTGCAACCCAAAAGAGGTACAAAAGAAGACTATGCAGTTAGCTAGAGCCATTCTTCCCAGAGGAGTCCCTAGAGAAATTAAGTGCAAGCCGTAAGTTTATGAGAAAGAGCCAGGGCAGTCCAGTGCCATATACCAAACCAAAACTAAACATACATTAAAGAGGCAATTATATCAATAAGTTAACAAAAGAGACAAAGTAAACATTTTTAAAAATTTTTAAAAATTGGAGTTCCTGTCGTGGTTCAGTGGTTAACGAATCCAACTAGGAACCATAAGGTTGCAGGTTCAATCCCTGGCATCGCTCAGTGGGTTAAGGATCTGGCGTTGCCGTGAGTTGTGGTGTAGGTCGCACATGAGGCTCGGATCCTGCATTGCTGTGGCTGTGGCTCAGCTGGCGGCTACAGCTCCAATGAGACCCCTAGCCTGGGAACCTCTATATGCCTCAGGGGCAGCTCTAAAAGGACAAAAAAAAAAAAAAAATTTTTTTTTAAATTGAAATAAGAAGAATTAGATAAAGTTCTGCCAAATCTATTTAAGAAATAACACAAAAATAGTATGAGTAATAAAAAAGGAGAGGCACTTTCAAATTGAGTACAGGGAAAACGATGTGAAGCAGAATCCAGCAGTCTTGGGAGTTCCTGTCATGGCACAGCAGAAATGAAACTGACTAGGAACCATGAGGTTGCGGGTTCAATCCCTGGCCTTGCTCAGTGGGTTTAAGGATCTGGCACCGTCGTGAGCTGTGGTATAGGTTGAAGATGTGGCTCGGATCTGGCATTGTTCTGGATTTGGCGCAGGCCGGCAGCCGCAGCTCTGATTAGACCCATAGCCTAGGAACCTCCATATGCCGAGGGTGCAGTCCTAAAAAAGCAATTAAAAAAAACAAAAAAAGAATCCAGCAGTCTTGCGGAGTTGAGGAGTCCGAATTCAGAGTCTGATAAGCTTGAAGTGGCTGGAATTAGCAGGATAGAGTATCAGAGAGGAGGAAAGTATACAGAAATAGAACTCCAAATATCTTGAGGTTGGGTCCCCCTGATTCTTTTGCTGTGGGAACTCTAAGCTGATCAGTTCCAGAGCTATCACAAGACTGGGGAATATTCACGTGCTAAGCAGCCTAGGTAGAGTTTCCATAGACACCAAGACATCCAGGACTTCAAAATCAACCTGAGAAGGGTCATACTTTAGCAATAAAGGTACGTCTAACAGTAGAGTCTTGCTCTGTGTTTTGTTAAGGTCAAGTCTAGAGAATGAAACTCAGAAAGAAAGAAGTCTGAAAAGGATGAGACTGATCCACAAGTAACCTAACTGCAAGATAAAACAAATTTCAACATTTATATGATAAAATCCAGGCATTCAACACCGTAACACTCACAATGTTCAGTATCTAATAAATAATTACTGGAAATACATGAAGAAATAAGAAACATGATGTATAACTAGGAGAAAAATTAGTCAGTAAAAGAATCTATCTTAAGAAAGAAGGAATGCAAGGATGGGATGATTCAATACTAAAAAATGAACTAATAAAATTTACTATGTTACAAGATTAAAGAAGAGGAAAAAAAGTCTCCCTAGATGCCATAAATTCAGCACACATTCCTGACTTTTAAAAACAATAAACAAATAGAAGGTTTTAGCAGGCAATTAACAGAAATTTCCTTAACTTGGTAAGGATAACTACTGACTATGCCAAATGTTGTACTTTACAATGAAATTTTGAAGGTACTTTATTTCTTTCTTCCTTTTTTTTGGTCTTTTTAGGGCCACACCTGTGGCATATGGAAGTTTCCAGGCTAGGGGTCTAATTGGAGCTATAGCTGCCAGCCTACGCCACAGCCGCAGCAATGTGGGATCCAAGCCGTATCTGTGACCAACACCAAAACTCACGGCAATGCTAGTTCTTTAATCCACTGAACAAGGCCGGGGATTGAACCCACATCCTCATGGATACTAGTTGGGTTCATTACCACTGAGCCACGACAGGAACTCCTGAAGTTACTCTTAACTAGAAAATACAATTTTGAGTTTTATGATGATAAAATTAAGATCTACCTTCTCTCTTCTCTCAGAAATCACTCTATAGAAAGAAGAATGGAAAAGTGCAAATGCCCTTTTCAAAGAAATTAGGAGACCTCTGGACCCTGAGCCACCACCATAAATGAGAGACTGCCAAATACAGTGAAAATCAAACAAAACATCTCAGATAAAACCAGCAGAAGATAGGTCCTCAAAGCACATAGTACACTTGAAGGAATAAATCAAACAATCCTTTGCAAAAAGAATGAAGTCTAAGAGAAGCCTCACTGGATAGTATGTAACACCATTACAAGGAAACAGTCCTTCCATCTTCATAAGAAGCATCCTAGAAAGAATCTCAGAGAATAACTCTAAATTGGGAGGAACACGACTTATATCTGAATAGCTGCTCATTGCTACTGCCCACCCGAGAAGTAAAAGCAGAACTCACTACAAAGAAGAAGAATTAAAAAGGTGCAAGTGTCTATACAAACATACAAGTTGAAACAAAGACTGTTATAAAGAAAATTTAAAAAGAAAGAGCCCAAAACAAGAAAATAAAAGATAAAGACACATAAAGGTAGAAATATAAGCTAGAACAGCTCCAAAAATAGTTCGGCATTAATCTAATAAATGTGAAGCTCTGCATATCTTGTGATCCAGCAATTCTACTACAGACATGGACCCTGAGAAACACATGCACACATGCCAATAGACATTCACAAGAATATTCATAATACCCCACACGATTTAAGCAACCCAAATTTTTACCAACAGAATAATGGGTTAAAAACACAGTGGTAGGAGTTCGCTTGTGGCTCAGTGGTAACAAACCCTACCACAATCCATGAGGACGTGGGTTTGAGCCCTGACCCTGCTCACAGGGTTAAGGATCCAGTGTTGCTGTGAGCTGTGGTTGTAGGTCGTAGACGCAACTTAGATCCCGCCTTGCTGTAGCTGTGGCATTGGCTGGCAGCTACAGCTCTGATTAGACCCCTAACCTGGGAACTTCTATATGTCACAGATGTGACCCTAAAAATAAAAAATAAAAAAAAATGATAATTCACGTAACAGAATATTATAGAGCAATGAAAATAAGTGACCTATAGCTACATGTGACATCATTGACCTTAAATCGTAATGTTGAAAAAACTAGATACAAAAACACATACTGGATGATTCTATTTTATAAAGTTCAAAAATATATAAATTGTTTCTTGGGAAAAAATAATAAATTGTAGACACTAAACTAATATAATAAAACGCAAATACACAAATAAGTAATAATAATGGGGAACAAACCTTAAATACAGAAGGAAAACAAAATTTTAAACTTTGGTGAGATAAACTTACCAAACTCTACAAATAAATCTGAAAACCTATAAATGATATGAAAGACTTTTACAGGAAAATATTACATACCAAAACTGACTCCAGATGAGATAGAAAATCTAAATATACTTGTTAGAGTAAAAGCTAAAGTTGCAAAAAGCTATTCCACAGAGAAGTATTTAGTTCATGTGCCGTATCTTTTGTAAAGATTTATCTGACTGCCATTAATCAACTTCCTCCTTTGTGTATCACTATACCTTGTATCTACTTCTACTACAGCCATTACATTGTCTTATAATGGTTTATTTGTGTCTTTCCTCCCTTATGTCATTCTTTGAGGACAATCCCTATCTCATGTTAGCATCTTCAGTTCCAACAAGTGCCTAGTAAACAGCAGGCACTCAAACAAGGTTTGTTGAATGAAGGCATATATGGACCTGCATTTCAAGAGGTCTTGAATATCTAATAGTCTCCAGAATTCTCAAAATTTCATGAATTTCTATTCATTTTTAATTTCTAAAGTATTTTAATAAGAAATTTCAAACATAAAAAGTAGAAAACAGTAGGATAATGAACCTCTGTGTACGCATCATCCAACTTCAACAATAGTCAACATTTGGTCAATTCTGTTCCAGTTATGCGCCTACCACCACCACTGTATTTATTATGCTGAAGCAAATTTCAGATATCATTTTATTGCATCTGTAAATACTTCGGTATGTAAATCTATTTCATAGTGAAAAGTCCTAAGCAGAAATAGATGATTTTCTATCAAATTACTGAAAAAGAAAAAAAAAATCACAGGAAACACCAAAATCAAAAGAAAACTTTATATATTTAATGAAGATTCAAACTTATTTGCTTTTACTATATAAAAAGGAAGCTCTTATTCAATTAATTTAATAAATATATTTCAAATTTTCAAATCATCATTATTTAAATGAGTTATTTATTTACAAAGGAAAACACAATGGAGAAACTTGAAATGTATCACTTTAATCATATGATCAAATATATTATCATCAATGATGTGACAAACTGACATCATTCCTTCTGATGAGATGCATTTATATTAGAAAATTTATATAGCATTCTTGTCAAAAATATTTAAATTCCAATTTAATCTTAAATAAAAACAAACATGAAAATATTCTGCCAAAAAACCTAGTCTACCCATAAAATCCCAGTGCATAAAAGACAAAAGAAAGGCTGGAACACCCTTCTAAATTAAACTAAAAAAACATGACAAGTAAATCAAATTAATGACCTTTGATTAGATTCTGAACTTCTATAAAAAATAGCTATAAATATAAGATTTTATTAAGACAAGTGTGAAAACACAAATACTGACTGTATATTAGATAATACTGTACCATACGGGCATATACAAAATAATTTATTATAATTACGTAGGAGAATATTCTTGTTTAGGTGAACGATCAACTATTTAAGGGTAAAATATCTTGACAGTTGGGGGAAAAAAAAACTGTATATATGTGGTAGACCGATTACATGACCCTCAAAGAGGTCTACATCCTATTCTCTAGAAGCTATGAATGTTGTCTTACATGATAAAAGGGAATTTGCAAATGTGATTAAGGATCTAAAAATGGCAAATTATCCTGGTCTATCTGGTAGGCCCAATAATCACAAAGATCCTTATAAGACATAGGTAGGAAGGACAGAGTAGGAGATATAACCATGGAAGCCGTGATCAGAGTGAAACAAGGAATGCAGGTGGCCTCAGAAACTGGAAAAGGCAAGAACAGATTTTCGCCTAGAGCTTCCAGAAAGATCACAGGCGTCCCCTTGTTTAAACCTCGTTTTTTGTTTTTTTTGTTTTTTTTTGGTCTTTTGTCATTTTAGAGCTGCACCCACGGCATGTGGTTCCCAGGGTAGGGATCTAATCGGAGCTACAGCTGCCGGCCTACACCACAGCCACAGCCACAGCAACGCGGGATCCAAGCTGCGTCTGCAACCTACACCGCAGCTCACAGCAACTCCGGATCCTTAACCCACTGAGCGAGGCCAGGGACCAAACCGGCAACCTCATGGTTCCTAGTCGGATTCGTTTCCACTGAGCCACGACGGGACCTCCTGATACCTTGATTTTAACTATAAAATTCATTTTGGATTTCTTACTTCCCAAACTGTAAGATAATAGATATGTTGTTTTAAATCACTAAGTTTGTGGTAATTTGTTACAGCAGTAATAGGAAAACATGAAGTTATACAGAAAGAAAAGCAAATATGCCTCAAAAAAGGTTAAAAACTGTCAAATATTAGGTGAATGACATGAATGCTCATTCCATTATTCTTACAACTTTTGTCAGTTTGAAATTTTTCAAAATAAGTCGTGGGGTGGGGAAGAGAGTTCATAAGCAATAAAGAGATAAAAGGGTAACCCTAAAAAGAAAAGGAAAAGAAAAAGCCAAGTAGCACAAAATTTTAGTCACCTCATAGTTCCATCTTTTAACAGATATGGAAATGAAAGCACAGAGCTGTAAGTGGAAGAAAGGGACCACATGGATACAGCTACTCAGAACAGGAAAAGGACAGATAGCCATAGCCTGGAGAGCACGGGCCAAATATCCCAACAACCACAGTAAGCTGGGCAAAAAAGTTGCTCTTCTGTTAAAAAGTAAATTTCCCTTTGGCCAATACCCATCAATCATTTACATAATTCTGAAATCACTTTAGTTCTGTTTATCAGCTTTTTTCCCTAAAGCATTTGGGGTAGGGAGAAAATGGAGGTGAAGTAGTTTGACATGTGAATGGTGCTGATCCTAAGTCTCAGTTTATATCTATACTGGTATAATTTTTAATGGTTCCTCTTTCACTTTTAAAAGTATTCAATTTAGAACATAAATTTTACGATCACCCTAAGCACAGAGTATTTCAAAGGAGGGGAATCCAGGAAGTTTCTGAGTGATGAGTTTTGGACGGAGGAGATGAGAAGGGTATTGAGTACTCAGGACAGAAGAAAAGTAAATCACTAGGAATCAATTCAGGAGCACAGGGAGGATATATAATACACCTATTACTACTGGTGCTCAGCACTGTAGAGCAATCATCCACTGCGGGCCCCTTCCCCTTCTTCCAACTCACCCACTAAGTCCTACTTCTGCACTGGCACAACATCACAAAAACCACCCTCCACCTAGTTATTGGTCACTTAAATTTTTGAATAACAAAACATAGCACTTGTTTACCTTCAAATGTACATTAGCTCTCGGCTTAAAAGCTTGCTTCTAACTGGCACATAGGTCACTTCTTTTCAAAATGTGAGGTTAACTTCTGAAGTTAATAATTGATTTTCATACAGAATACTGAAGGTTCTCTCTCTCTCTCTATATATATATATATATACACACATATATATGTATGTATGTATATATATGCAAGGAATGATTCAAATTTCAAAGTCCACATTCCTGAATAACCCATACATAAAGACACAACCTATTCCCATCCACCAGGATTCTATCCAGTGCTTCAATCTTCAATACTTAAGAAAACAATTAGCACTTTCCTAACCCATCTCTCTGGCTCCCAGCATTCCAGAATTGACCAGAATTTGCCTCCCTTAAAGTCAGCAGATGCCTGTCTGCCCTTCTCTCTCTAGAATTTAAAAGTCCACAAAGAAGCGATACGAATGAAGGGGGAGAAAAGGGAATAAAAAGTAGGCAGGCAGAAACTGCAGATGAATTACTGCCATTACCAGGTGGAACAAAGAACTCAATTTGTTATGAGAACTGTTATAAAAGAATATGTATTTGCAAAACCACTCATCCTCTCTGAGCTTTTCCTATAAAAAGAAGAATTTGGATTTTATTAACTCTACGATCCTTTCCAGCAGGAAAATTTGATGATAGTTAAGTAGGTTTTTATCAGGGTGGACCTAGAAATCAAATCACAGTGGAAGAATGTTTTCCAGGGTTTTATGAACCCACACTATAAGTAGGTAAGTCCTACTTGAACAATTAACTCCTCTTTATGTTACAAGACAAAGACAATTAATGGTCTCTTCAATTTTTTGAAAAGCTGCTTAAGTAACAATAACAACAAAACCATGCAAAAAAAGGCAAAGAAACTGCAAAAGTAATACTTACCTTTGCATCGTCTATGTCAAAAACATCACACCAAGGAGACTTAACACCTTTAATTGCCAGGTCAAATGAACATGTGAAAAAAGCTACCTGAATTAAATCTGGAAAAAAAAAAAAAAAGTAAAATTTGTGGGTTGATACTTTCTGCAGTTTTACAAAAGCTAAATATCTACAGAATGACAAGGATTTACTACGTAAAAAACAACTTGATTTTGTTAACTTTAGATGGTTAGAGGAGAGATAAAGTTATAAAAGCTTTTAGTTCCCAGCTTTCAATTTAGCAGTAACAAAGTACACTTATTCAACAATTCTTTTAACTACACAACAATTTACATTATAACCAGTAAGAGAAGCAAGTACAGAGAAGAAAATAAAAGAGAAGATGTGGAGTTACCATTGTGGCTCAGTGGTAATGAACCCAACCAGTCTCCATGAGGATGCAGGTTCAGTCCCTGGCCTCGCTTAGTGGCTTAAGGATCCAGGGTTGCCCATGAGCTGTGGTGCAGGTCACAGATGATGTTCAGATCTTGACTTGCTGTGGCTGTGGTGTAGGCCGACAGCTACAGCTCCAATTCGACCCCTAGCATGGGAACTTCCGTATGCTGTGGATGCTGCCCTAAAAAGACCCCCCCCCCAAAAAAAAAGACAACAGGAGCATGCAGAAGATAGAGAGGGAAGAAAAGGCAGAGTGAGGAACAGGAGGAAGGTGAAACAATGGGTCAAGAAGGAGAAAAATACAGAGAAAAAAAAAATCCCACTATGAGACCTGACCCTGCTATTAATTATCCTGGACTAGGCTTTCTGGGTCTCCATTTTCACACTTACAAAACAGGATGTTCGATAAACTGTCTTTCAGGATGAGTTATGGCTTTGATCCATCCATTATAACCATTCTGACTTCCTGGTCAATCTTTTAGAACCTCAAGAATATTTCAGACCAGAGTTCTCATAGTGGCTCAGCAGAAATGAAACTGACTAGCGTCCATAAGGATGCAGGTTCAATTCCTGGCTTGCTCAGTAGCTTTAGGATCTATCTGTGGTGTAGGTCGCAGACGCAGCTTGGATCTGGCATCACTGTGGCTGTGGCATAGGCCAGCAGCTACAGCTCCAAATCAACCCCTAGCCCAGGAGCCTCCATATGCTGTGGGTGCGGCCCAAAAAAGACAAGAAAAAAATTTCAGGTGGATTAGAATTTAAACATTACCAAAAAATGGAAAATACAGGAAATTAAAATAATCTTGGGATAAGAGAGAAATCCTAGCAAAACACAACACTCAGAAGCCATACTGAAAAGACAGACATGGCTGTACAAAAGATGCAAACTTCTGTACAATAAAATGCACCATAAGTTAGACTTTAAGGATAAGCAACAAATTAGGGGGAAAAATTAGCAACCTAAAATAGGAAAAGGATTTATTCTTTGTCAAGCAACGCTAAAAAATACAAAATTAATATGTCTATAACACATAAAGGGTATGCATGACCAATAAGAAAAAGCAAAAATAATCCAATGGCTGAAGTTATGAGGAGGCAATTCTCAGAAAGAATGAAATAGCTAATAAACATATGAAAAGATGTTCAACCTTTCAAGTAACCAAAGAAATGCAAATTAAAAGCTAGGAATCATTTTTCAAACTGGCAAAAATCAAAATGACGAATAATATCCACTGCTGTATGAAAACGGGGAAAATGAGCATTCTCATATATTGTTAATATATATTTTCCTACACTTTCAGAAAATAATTTGGAAGTACATCAAAATGTAAAATATTCATGCTTCTTAACCTAACAATTCTACGTATAGTTATTTACCTTATAAACTCTCAAGTACAAAAATCAGACTCTAAGAATGTTCACTGTAGCATTACCTGAGAATTAAAAACTAAGAAAAACCCCAGTAGGAAAGTAATTTCCTATAAGAAGAATTTGGACTATATTAGCTCCAGCCTCTCTGACCAGTAAAATTTGATGATGGGTTATATACCTAAAAGAATGAGATAGATCTACTGCTAAGAATAAAAATAAGCAATAACTTATTGCTAAGAATAAGTTACAGAAAATACATAGAGCATCCAACTCTCTACGCAAAAAAAAAAAAGTATTTAAATAGCTAAAATATTTTTGAGCAGTTACTACGCTTTGACTGAATTCATCTCATTCAATCCTAGCAATAATCCGACGAGGCAGGTACAATTCCTAGATCTATTTTACAGACAAAGAAACTGTGGTATAGAGATATTAAGGAAACTGCCAAAGATCAGAGTTAGTTAATCGTGTAAAAATCAAAATTCAAATTAAACAGCCCAGTTACAGAACCCATGATTTTAACCATATGTTAACACTGCCTCCAAAAAGAAGTTGCTCTCAGTTAACTCACCAGTAAAATACAAATAATCCTTTTCAATTCAGAAACTAGAAATTGTTTTTTAAAAATATTCAACAGTCTTGGAGTTCCATGAGGTTGTGGGTTCGATCTCTGGCCTTGCTCAGCGTTGCTGTGAGCTGTGGTGTAGACTGGCAGTCACAGCTCCGATTAGACCGCTAGCCCGGGAACCTCCATATGCTGCAGGTGCAGCCCTAAAAATGACAAAAAGACAAAAAAAAAAAAAAAAATTCAACAATCTTAAATGTTCACTAACAGAATAATGGTTAGATACTGGTAGCTATATAATGGAATTTTCCATAAGTTTAAAACATAGAACTAAAATTACACACATTATATAAAAAAATGAAGTTCAATTAAAATCAAATTTTGGACTGATATCATAGTTTGATACCATTCCTAAAAGTTTAAAAATCTGCAAGACAATATTCCATTTAGGTATAGAAATATAAGATATAAAAATATAAAAACTGGCATGAGATGACCTACATGCTCAATTCATGACAAGGGTTATCTCTGGGGAGAAAAGGAAAGGAATGAGATACTGGAGAGGGACCAAGGGCCCTCAATTTATTCAAAGCAATTAACTGAAAGTTAATGTCAAAATTTGATAAAACTAAGTTGTGGGTATACAAGTAATCAGTATATTAGCTTTTATTATTATCTATATGCTTGAATTATTTCTGAAATAAAATATATATTTTTTTTTTTGTCTTTTTTTAAGGCCGCACCTGTGGCATATGGAGGTTCCCAGGCTAGGAGTCAAATTGGAGCTGTAGGCACCTGCCTACGCCATAGACACAGCAACGTGGGATCCGAGCCATGTCTGTGACCAGCTAACAGCACAGCTCACAGCAACACTGGAACCTTAACCCACTGAGCAATGCTAGGGATCAAACCTGTGTCCTCATGGATAACAGATTTGTTTACGCTAAGTCACAACGGGAACCCCTGAAACCAAATAATTGTTAAAGTTCTGCAGATGACCTCAATGTACAGCCAGCCGAGGAAAGAGAAAAAACTCAACTTAAAATCTAATCTAGGAGTTCCCTTCGTGGCTCAGTGGTTAACGAATCCAACTAAGAACCGTGAGGTTGCGGGTTCGATCCCTGGCCTTGCTCAGTGGGTTAAGGATCTGGCGTTGCCGTGAGCCGTGATTGTAGGTTGCAGACGCGGCTCGGATCCCACATTGCTGTGGCTATGGCGAAGGCCGGCAGCTACAGCTCCTGTTAGACCCCTAGCCTGGGAACCTCCATATGCAGCGGGTACGGCTCTAGATAAAGGCAAAAAGAAAAAAAAAAAAAATCTAATCTCGGTATCTTCATTTTTTTGATCCTTATAAAGATTTTAGATTCCATGATAGGCATATTCTAGTCTACTTAAATTCTTCCCAATATCTCCTACTTCTAGTATTTTGAAATTTATTCACAATATAACGAAATCAGTCTATATGTATTTGTCAATATCTGCTGTATAGATTATAAATTCCTAGAAAACAGAAAAATCTTATTATTTTTTCTTAATTACCCATTGCTAGGTGACCATGTACCCTGGTTTTTCTACTGCTTTCCCAGCATAATTGTTTCCTTTCACCCTAAAAAATGTCCCAGGTGGCATGATAAATTGTACAATCAACCGATCCAGTGCAATAGCTTATGACAGATACGACAACTCATTTTCTCAGCATCTCTATGTATAAAAGCCTCAAAAAAAACCCAAAACAAAACAAAAACCCATACTACTTTTCTAAAACTTAACCTCTCTCAAAAAATTAACATGTTCTTCTAAACTGGTTTAAAAGCTAAATAATTTTACGATTTTCCATTTGTACCACTTTATGAGGAGATAATTCAGAAAAGATAAATTTTCATTTTGTAATATTTGAAGTTGTGTATAACTCTGCCCTCAAAAAAAATATTTCACGACACAGCAAGATCTTGTATATTAATTTGCATAAAACTCAAAAGAAGAATTTGAATCTAAAAAGAGTATGCATGAGATGCAGAATCTTCGTGATCTAGAACACATCATTTTCTTAATGTAAAATTAACTGCGGTTCTTCAAAAGGAATACACTTTATGCTTGCATATTTTTTCCTTTTTTTTTTTTTACAGCCACACAGCAAATGGAAGTTTCCAGGCTAGGGGTTGAATAGGAACTGAAACTGCAGGCTTATGCCACAGCCATGGCAACACCAGATCCGAGCCATATATGCAAACACAACCACAGCTTGTGGCAATGCCAGATCCTTAACCCACTGAGTAGGGCCAGTGATCAAACCCACATCCTCACAGAGAAAACGTCAGGTTCTTAACCTGCTGAGACACAACGGGAACTCCAATTTTTTCATTTTCAGAGTTCAAAAACCATTAAAACTATTTCAGAGTTCAAATGCAAGATAACAGGCACACTACCTGCATTTAAATTGTTGACTGGTACTTGCAAAACTGCTGCAACTTTTTTTAAAATGTTCTGCATTTCTGGTCCAGTTTTGAAGGCTTCTACATGATAAAGAGCCGTAGAATTCCTTTCCACTTGAGTTAAAAACTTCTCACAATGATCAAAGAACCTCATTAATTTATCATTAATTCTTGGAGGTCCACACTCCATATCTGAAAGGGAAAAAAAACTGTGTATCTATATATACACATATAAATATATATATATACCCATTGACACAAATAACAATTTCAAATTATGAAAATTTTGTTTCAAGTATAAAAAGAAACACTTAAAAACCTATTTATTCATTGGCATGTCCGAAATAAGTACACACTGCTCAACGAAGACACAGGGCAACATGATTCCCCATTTGAAATGATTGTTAATTAATGAGAGAATACACTAAAAAAGACTAAAGAAAAACTATCAGAAATAAAATGTTAGAGCAATACTACACTATGAAGTAAAAGTAACTGAAATGAATGATTTTTTTTTTTTGTCTTTTTGCCTATCTAGGGCCCCCCGCAGCATATGGAGGTTCCCAGGCTAGGGGACTAACAGGAGCTGCAGCTGCCAGCCTTTGCCACAGCCACAGCCACGCGGGATCCAAGCTGCGTCTGCAACCTACATCACAGCTCAAGGCAACGCCGGATCCTTAACCCACTGAGCAATGCCAAGGATCAAACCCGCAACCTCATGGTTCCTAGTCGGATTCGTTAACCACTGAGCCATGACGGGAACTCCGAAATGAATGATTTCTTAAAGAAAATAATTAGACACGAAAGTCATAAAAAGTACAAAAATGTATTATGTAAGTACTATTTCTGTCAGGCACAGAAAATGTGAGAAAGCAAACTAAAAACCAGCAAAGTTTTTAACTGCAAGGTGAGAGATAATTCAACAGATCCAATTTGTCTTATTTCTCTAAGCCAAAGTCTAAATGAGTTATTTTATTCTCTCAATTAACCTTCCCAACCCCGTGTTACTTTACAAAAGACTGCTCTGAACAAAAACTACTGACAAAAACACAAAATACATTAACGTTTCAGGTCTTCTGTATTTCATTGTGCTGGCTGCTGCTAACTGGTTTATTTTCTAACTGAAGTCCCCAGGTAACTTTCCAATTAGAATTTTATATGTTACATTATTCCCACAATTTGGCAATAAGTACATACTAGAAAAGCATTCCTAATCATGCTTCAACTATTGGGGTACCTTTTCAATTTTTTTAGTCATATTTAAAACACACAGATTTCAATCATAATTTCTCCAATAATTTACCATGAAAAGAACACCAAGTATACTATTTCTGTATATAAAAAATGAGAAAATTAAATCTAGTTATATAGTTTTGCTTTGGATGTGTGTGTATCCATTTAGGGGACCCTAAAATGAATAATTCTGCCCACTTTAATTGGCAATTGGATAATTCTTAAGAAAACATCTTGACTAGGAAAATAAGTGACCTTTTTCATCTTTTTCTGTGGCCTCAAAATATGATTTCCTAAGTGGATCTGGATAATTCATCCTTGCTATTATCTAACTACTGTTGTTCTTTCAAAAGAAACAAAAGCATTGTTCTGTTTCTGTAAGAATACAAATTCAGTGGCTTCCCTCCAAAGCCCAGATGTACACAATAGGCAGAACAATTGTCTGTAGATAATAATGAAGTAGCTAAGCAAAGGGTTTAATCTCTGAGGCTGAAAATGATGAGGGGTATTATCCTGAACTATTTTGATCCATGGCTTTGTACTTCCAGACCAATGCAATTCTCACAACGCCATCTAAGGGCAAAAATTCATTCATCCCAGGAGGTCCAGAGTCAGCCCCACTTTGGTATACACTACATGTGTATACATATATATGTATATTATACATATATAGTTATACTAAAGTGTGTTCTGCTTTTAACATTTAGTTAATTTAACAGAATTGTGGGGAATTTTCACTAGAATCAATGGAAAAAGTCTAGCTATTCTCAAAAACCATGATTCAACAAGTGACTAAAAACAAGTCAGCCAACTAAGTAACCCACAGAGCAGAGTCAAATGAAGAACCTTTTGGAGATGGCTGAACTGCTTAAGAGAAAATGCTCTTGGAGAAATGACAAACCAGTCTACTTCTAATTTACTTTTCACTTGGACTTCTGAAAGCTAAATGAGGTCTCACCTCAACTTTGACCTTAAAACTGATTAAGGAAGCATTAACACTTGTTCTTCTCCCTGACAGAAAAATATTATATATTTTTATTCTCATCCTTAAGTTACAGGACAAACGGAAGCTACACAGTGTAATGGTTAAGAGACCAGGTTCTAAATCAGATCTCCTGGGTCCATACCTGGCTACTTTAAATTAAGCAAATTATTGTTTCTGTGTCTCAATTTCCTCATCTGTTAAAATAGGGGTAAAAATACTATCAGCCTCAGAGAGGTGAAGTTAAGGATGTCATGAAATAAAAGTGAGGCATGCCAAGCACACAGCAGGTGTTAAGTGTTTGCTAGTATTATCATCTGTGACTATTAAGACATTTTCTGAGGAAAAAACATCATTCAGGAAAAAAAAAAAAGACATGGATTCTGGGCCTGGCTCTAGTCCTCAAACTAAGAACGGACAATAAGCAAGGCAGATTCTTGGGCTCTGCTTTTTCATTTATGAGGGAAAAAAAAAAAAAGAGCTCCTTGAGGTAATCTCTCAAATTTTGCATCATAAGTATAGGTAATGGAAAAATTAGTAAAGTGCTGTGCATGACCGTGGACCACAGTTAAAAGGAAAGTAACTGTATAATACATGCAAGAACAAAACAAAAAAGCGAGCAGTTGAGAAAGTTTGAGAGTAGCTTCTTAAATTAGGTTGAAGGTCTAGAACCAATTATCTGAAAAACTTCAGTGGAAAAAAAAAAACAAAAGCCATATAGTGTCAAAAATAAAGCCTGAGGAAGAAAATCCAAGATTGCATTAAAAAAAAAAAAAAAAAAGTGCGTCTGTAGAACTGCCAGAGAGGAAGGGAGCGTTTGTGCTCAGAGGGGGAAAATTAATTTGGGGAATGGAAGAGCAAAAACTGCCCCAGCCTGTCTCCTTTACTATTGGCTCTCCCAACGTGTCCCGCACGCAGAAGGTGCCAAATTTATCCCCAAGTAAATAATTAATAAACTATGTAAGAGGGAGATAGCCAAATCCTGAACGGCGGCCCGAGGGATGGGGGATGCAGAACAGAGAGAAGTGTGGAGAGGTTGGGGTCGGGGAAGTCCGGGATCTGGAGGACAGAGGCAGGGCACTGGCCGGGCGGCCAGGGCAGTCACCTGAAACATCTGGCGGCGGCAACCCCGGGTGGTAGTACTGCCACAGCCCCTGGAGGAAGGCGGCGCCGCTGTCCACGCAGCGGTGCTTGGAGCTGGTGACTAGCTGCAGGCGGCCGTAATTCTCACGGCTGAAAAGGGCCGGGAAAAGGGAGGCCAGGCGCAGGGCCAGCTGTCGCATGTCCTGACGCCCCTTCTCCACCAGCTGCCCATCCATCCAGTCCGCGTACCACAGCGGCCAGTCGGCCAGCGCAGCGCCCAGGTCGCGGCCGCCGGCGGCGCGGGTCCCCTCATCGGGCGCGCGGGCCTGCAGCAGCCCGTGCAGCTGCCGCAGCTTGCGGATCTGTTTGGCCGTCGGGTAGCGGGTGCCGTGGCGGATGAGGGCGACCAGCTGCACAGGGGTGCAGGTCTCCTCCAGCAGCTCCGGGTCCCGCCGCGGCACTTCGGGGTCCGGCAGCAGCCCGGGGTTGGCATCCTCGTAGCGAGTCTTGGTGCCGAAGTAAGGGCTGAGCACCGAGACCACGCGGTCCTCCGGCTCCAGGAGGGAGCAGCGAGAGAGCGACGAGACCAGCGCCACAGCCAGGGCCGCGACAGGTGCTACGGTAACCGCGAGGAGGCGGCCGGCAACCGGGAGCATGGTGCGCGGGGCCCCGCGGAGGGCGACGTACCGGCTGGGTCGCGAACTTCCGGCTCCGGTGGGCAGGGGGCGGGCCCGAGGGGAACTTCCGGCCAGTGCCCCCGGGATTTACGGCAAGTGTTGTCTCTGCGGCTGTGAGAGGTGGTAGAGGCCTGCGGAGCGCGGTGGATGCGGGCAGCAAGCTCGGAGGAGCCGGGTGCACCTGTCGCTCAGGTGAAGCTGGCAGAAGTCCCCGAGGAGCTTTGGAAGCCAGCGATTTAGGTGGAGCCGGCGTCGCTTGGCCCGCGAGCGTGGGCGAGTTTCCTGGTAGCTGGCCCCTTGGGGACTGGATCAACGACTCCTCCGCTTTTTAAAATTTTTAGGGTGTGGATAAGCCGGGACTCAGTCTTAGCTTCCAAAGCTGCAGAAACAGGACACCTTTAACAGCTGACTCTTGTATCGTCATCTTACCATCCATTCTGATCTGTTGTTCAAAATACAATTTGAGCCAGCTGCATCAAATCCACCTAAGGCGGTTGTTGAAAACGCAGATCCCTGGGACCTGCCCCAGCATGCCTCCTAAAGACCAAGATTTTAACCCCCGCTAGATTTTGAAATTAAACCCTGTACTACAAGGCAGAGAAAAACCTGGGAAGAGGCTCAGTGCTCCAGGAAATGTAATTCCCGAGCCTTTGGTAGTATCTTAACCTGGACCAGCAAAACTGACAGGGAGACAGCACCGCTGAAGTACTGTGTTTGTTGATACCGAAGACTTTGACCGTGGAGACATAGCAATCCTGATAACTCGGGCACATTGAGTCATAGCCCAACAGATTTACTGCATTATTAAGTATGAGCTAATATGCTATGTGAAGCAAACAAGCCCTGTACTTACTGCCACTCCAAGTCCATACTCCCTCCCACGTAATTACTCAAATCCACAGCTAGGTTTTTGATAGGTTATTGCTCAGACTCTTTGACACCCTCAAAGTCATAAATCTGAATAGTACCTGGGTTTCTCGACTTGAATCCCAGTGTATATGCCAGCTGGGAAAAGAGTAAGTATTTTAGAAGACCTATGGTGATCTAAATTGAAGGAAGTTTGGATTATGATTTTGTAAGTGTAGTTTTTCCATCAGATACTATTAGATTGCTCTTGGTAAGTCCATCTCCATCTTTATTCTTTTTCTCCTTGAAATTGTCCCCTCTAGTCCAGAGAGAGGTACTTCTGAATGTTAGCCAGTGAAGAAAATGATGTAAAGTGAAAGATTTCAACTTGACTGCTGCAAATTTTACAACTTTCTGTGTCCCATAACCCGTCTTTAGGATATGTTCTTTTTGGATGCCATTTTGTGGAATATTAATTTCTAGATAGTCATGGTCAGTGATATTTTCACAGAACTTTGTCCAAATTAATAATTAATGAACAAATGAACATCCACCCTTTTTTTGGCCACACCCACAGTGGGTGAAAGTTCCCAGGCCAGGGACTGAACCTGCACCACAACAGCAACCCAAGTGGCTACAGTGTCAATTCTGGATCCTTAACCCACTGTACCACAGGAGAACTCCCCACCCTTTTCTTGTTGTTGTTGTAATGGACTTCCTAAGCTTACATTTTATAGCCTGAGGTGCTTGGTGATATTTCTACTTTCATTCAGCAAATATCTGTGCCAGATGTATCTCATTTTACTTAATATACGTGTTTACTGATAATCATCTCTCAACCTTTCGGGTCCTCAGGAGCTACCACGTCTTCCTAAAGGCATTGCTCCTTAATGAAGCAATCTTCAGAGACCCTGCCTAACTACCTACAAAACCTAGCATACTTTCTTTTTGTTGTTGTTAACTTTATTATTTTTTTTAATTTTTTATTATGATTGATTTACAATATTCTGTCAGTTTCTGCTGTACAGTGAAGTGACCCAGTCATACATATATATACGTTCTTTTTCTCACATTATCCTCCATCATGTTCCATTACGTGTGATTAGATATATAGTTCCCTGTACTATACAGCAGGATCTCATTGCTTATCCACTCCAGAAGCAACAGTTTTCATCTACTAACCCCAGACTCCCAATCCATCCCACTCCCCCTGGCAAACACAAGTTTGCCTACATGTCCGTGGTCTTTTCTGTTTTGTAGATAGATCATTTGTGCTGTATTTTAGACTCCACATGTAAGTGATATCATACGGTGTCTGTCTTTCCTTCTTACTTTACTCAGTATGAGTCTCTAGTTCCATCCATGTTGCTGCAGATGGCATTATTTTGTCCTTTTTATGGCTGAGTAGTAGTCCATTGTACATACATACCACATCTTCCTAATCCATTCATCTTTTGATGGGCACTGAGGTTGTTTCCATGTCTTGGCTATCGTGAATAGTGCTAGCATATGTTCTTGTACACTAAATTTGCCTCTAGCTTAATTTTATTTTTCTTCCTCTAATTATTCATCTGTTAATTTATGCTGGTTATATACTTATGTAAACCAACTCTAGTCATTTTTGGTGTCAAGCCAGAATGACAGTTGATAAAATTAAGCAGTGCCTTCATGTTTTTGGCTAGGAAAACCCAGATATTGTATAGAGAGGACAAAGAGTTTTGGATCCAGGCTCCAGCTCAGCCACACTTTAGTTTGGAAAGTTACGCAAGTTCTCTTGGCTGAAAATTAGGAGTATTAGAACTTGCATTGCAGGATTGTTATGAGAATCAGAGATGATATATTTATACCCTATATATTAGGCTGCTATGTGTGATATTTTTATCATAAATAATGTTCAATGTTATTATTCCTGTCCTGAGATGCTTAGTTCTCTAGCAACTGTACAGTATAAACTTACTTGCTTTCACCTTAAAGTAAATGACTTTCATGCCAGACATGTATCAAAGATCATTTCATAACTTTTCTAATAAAAATCCACTCATCTCACTTAAAATGGGATCTCTTATTCTTAAAGCAGTGAGCACCTTTAAAAACTCATCATTCCAGGCCATGTCTTAATTCTCTGACCTGCTTATAAATTGACTGCTCTTTGAAATAGGTGCTCACCGTATTCAGTTAGTACACAGGAGTTTGCATGGTACAAAACGTGACTGCCCCTTTGCATAGACTGGGTGGTTTCCTTTCCCTCATAAGAGGTTCTGGACCTGGCAGCTATGTATTTAACAAATTTACTAAAACACAAGAGATAGAATGGGAAATTAATCATTTTCCCTGAAAAGATGGAAGAGGATGGAACCAAGAGCAAAGAGAATTTGATGTGAACCAGGAGAGGAGATTTTATCTTCTGAGAGAAGATTGGAAGGATTCATGTACCTGTAGATAAATTTGTTGGTCTAATAGCAGTGAATTCATAGATTTCAAGCCTGGTGGCCTTACTTTCTTCAGTGACTTGAGAGGCAAGATTGAAGAGGTGAGAGAATGAGAATTAAGTCTTTTGAAATGTGGAAACGGCTTAGATTTACAATTGAGAGAAATGGGAAAGTAATAGGAAAGGATTTGCAATTGAGAAGAAAGGAAAACAAGTAAAAGGTTGGATGTTCAGCTCTGAGGATCCAGCTGAGAATGGAAGACTTAAATTGCTAGTGGTTGTACAATTTTATCCAGAAGTGCACAGTACTTTTTGAGTCTTTCAGAGTGGGAAAGAAAAAGGCTTAACTCTGTTGTTCTACATTATTCTAAATTGTCTAAAGTAGAACTTCTAATTAATCTAGTCAAGAATATGTAGGTTATTTTTGTCAGATTATAGATAAGGACTTTTTAAAGTAGTCATTCCACTCTTAAGATTTCAGGATGACATCCATGTATTTTAAGTTACAGCTATCCATTCTTAAAGAAGGTATCAAAAAAGATGGCTTTCTGGTGAAGTAATAGTAAAGAAATGAAAAAAGAAAAGGGTAGGCTCTTTATGAAAATGTAGAAAATATTAAGTACATGGTTTCTAAAGTTAGACATTCTGGCTTTTAAAATTCCAGCTTTATCACCATGAGATCTTAAACAAGTGAAACATTTTACCTCAAATGTTTTCTGTAAAGTGAGGATAATACCTACGTCAAGAGATTGTTGAGAGGATTAAATGAAACAGTTTACATAAATACATATGATTCCTGGCCCCAAATAAGTATCAGTTACTTTTATTAAACTGAGTTAGAATTTTTCTTATTATCGCTTCTCCTTTAATCAAATAAACTGACAAATGGCCAGTTTTTCATAGACATCTATGAAACAACTACATTTAGAAACTATCTTGGTGCCTATGCCAAGAAAGTTTTAACTCTGATATCTCTGTGCCCTGCTGTTTCATCTTTTTTTTGCCAGTTACTGATTTAGCGCTTATTTGTTTTTTACTGCAGTAGAAGAAGCCAACAGAGGAGAGATCCGTGTGTATGGACAGAGCTGGAGTGATCATGCTTCAACAACAGTCTCTTCAACCTTGCTTGAGTGTGGAGGCCACACAGATCACAAACTCCATTGGCTATAAAATATCTTTGCTCAAAAGGAACTGCACTGTTCCTCAGCATACCAAAGCTATCCTGAAGTAACTTGTGTTTCAGTTGATGAATAGAATGGAGCCACACAACAGCAATGGAGATGACCTGCTGTTTTACTCTCTCTATTATACCCAATGAGAGTTATTTTTTACTGAAAAAGCTTCTCTTCTAGTGTCCTGATACATCCTAGGATTTTGACCTCGGGAATTCTTCCCTTCCATAAAATATTGGTTCTAAATCTATAGAACTACTTGCGAAACCAGATACAAAATTATGGTAAGTTTAAATTACTAAAATTCTTTCTATTCTTTGCCACTCCTGTTTAATAGGAGGAAACTGTAGCTATTCACTTTATAGTCCTGTTCTATAATGATTTTAAACAAGCCAGCATTGTTGTTCAGAAACAATTTCCTACAGAAGCCCCCTTCATCCAAAATATATTATTATCCCATTAGAAAGATAAAATGTAGTTTTTAAATCCTGGTAAAAAATCTGTCATTCTCCACTATATTTTTCCTTTCTTTTTTTCTTTTCTTCTTCTTTATTTTTTTTGGTTTTTTTTTTGTTTTGTTTTGCTTTTTAGAGCCGTCCTCGCAATGTTTGGAAGTTCCCAGGCTAGGCGTCAAATCCGAGTTATAACTGCCGGCCTACACCATGGCCACAGCAACTCAGGATCCGAGTCACATCTGCAATCTACACCACAGCTCATAGCAGCACTGGATCCTTAACCCACTGAGCAAGGCCAGGGATGGAACCTGCATCCTCATGGATCCTAGTCGGGTTCACTAAACATTAAGCCATGAAGGGAATTCCATCTACTATATTTTTCAAGAACAAGCATAGACAATAGCAATTGTGTTCTAACATCTTATTTTTTTCTGAAATGTTAGTTTTCCAAAATTGAAAAATATCTTTGTGCTACTGGACCTTTTAGACAATTAGTTGGCTGACTTTAAAGCCATGAGTATTTCCTTATCATTCCAAATAATGGAGAACTTTAAGAACAAAGTTTATTAATTTATCAGGAAGTCAGTTTTTCACTTAGTCCATTAATGGCAATTTCATGTTGTCTCACTGGCCCATGAATGAACCAATCTTCTTTCAGTTTTGGTGTACTACCTGTTGTAGCATAAACCCATCTCACTGCTTTGTTTACATTATATGTCAGTAAATATTAAAACCCAATAATACCTAAGCTATAAAAGCAATGTAAGCACCTCTGGACTCACACACTTGGTTGCAGCCACTTTAGTAACCAGCGCAGATCACACTCTAATTGAAGTGACCGTTATGGTTCCACAAAAAAAAAATCCTTCATTGTCCCACTTTACCTTGCTTGTCTTACATCTTACACTGCCTTGTCTGATTCTCTACTCCCAGAGAAAGTAGTTGTAACTAAATCATTCATTGATTAATACCTTAAATGCAGAGGCCGTGGTGAAAACTTTTTTGATTCCCAAATATTCCATATCGTACATGAAATATACTGTCAGCACCTGTTTGTTCAAAGTGTGTATGAATGAATGAATAAATGAAAATAGAACAAAAAGGCAGTATGGGAAGCTGAAATAACATTGCTTTGCACTTATGTGATCTAATTATTTTATCTTCCCAGCTGTCCTATGACAGAAAAAGAACAATATTTATGTCATGTTGTGGGTGTGAAAATCAGACAAAAAAAGAGGTTAAATGCCTTACCTAAAGTGATCCAACAAGTATTTAGTAGAACCAATTCTAGAATGTGATTGATGGAAACAGAGCCATCTTTGTTTCTTTTTCTAATGCCTACCCTATTCTTCACAAATTAACAGTGACTGCTAAAAGTGTCACTTGTAGCTGAGGCTAAAAAATAAATTTTACATGTAGTACTATAACAGTTACTTTTGGCTAACAACCCAACATTTAAGTCCCCTTTTTCCTTGGAATCAATGTATAGGTATTCACCTCTTGGGAAGATCACTCTATCTCCACCTCAGGAAAAACATCCTGATTGGTTTAAACCAACTCTGGGGTAACTCTCTTTTTCTTACAAGTTTTAGTTTAGGAAAGAGCATGTAATTCAGTTCTAACCACTAAGATATGAGGGTCAGTCTACTGGGAAATTTGCAGGAAAGGTTTTTTTGTTGTTGTTGTTCTAGGAAAGACGTAGATGATGGGGTGATGAACAGTCAACACTTTAAAGACTCAGTGGATTGGAGATTCTGTTGATTCAGAGGAGTATTGCTGTTGGCAGAGTAAAATATTCCAGAAGGAAAGGAGATGGTATTCAGTGAGTGAAATTTTTTGAAGGTGGTACAGTGGTTGTTACTGATTAAATGAGATAGATTTATTTATTTATTTGTCTGTCTTTCTTTCTTTCTTTCTTTCTTTCTTTCTTTCTTTCTTTCTTTCTTTCTTTCTTTTAGGGCCATACCCACAGCATGTGGAAGTTCCCAGGCTAGGGGTTGAATTGGAACTACAGCTGTTGGCCTACACCACAGCCACAGCAAGGCCAAATCCAAACCACATCTGTGACCTACACCGTAGCTCACGGCAACACCATATCCTTTACCCACTGAGCCGGGCCAGGAATCATACCCAGGTCCCCATGGATACTAGTCAGGCTCGTCACTGCTGATCCACAGTGGGAACTCCAAATAAGAAATTTTAGAATATGAGATTAAGAAAGTTTAACCAAGGCAAATTATAGAATACAAATATTTTAGAAATAAGGGAGTTTAAAAAAATGAGAGTCCAAGAAATCCTGGCCCAAAACTTTTGCTCCTGGATCTAAATTTCTGCTACTACCGGACTTAAGCCCCACTAGCTTCTCACCTTCCACTAACCTGTGCACCCTACCCCTAAAAATACCCACCTCTCTCAGCAATTATTCCATGAATATTATTAAAATAAGTTATATCACACATTTTGTTTTTAATAGATGCTACTAATGGTTTGGAAAGATGAAAGAGATTAACAACACAAAGATGCCAATAATTTTAAATATGATCTTTAAAAAAACTGCATTCTTAAAATGAGAGAGATACACACAAGGAAGAAGCAACTGTCCCAGACATTAACATGTCCAAAAGTGATGACTAGACCAGCTGGGCTATCTTGCAACTAGAGAGGACCCAGCTTGAAAACAAAGCCAACACAATGAGATGACAGCAGAAAATGAAAGGAACTTGAGTCTTCAGTGATGATAATGAGCTGATGGACTAAACCTGGAGGATACCCACTAAGGTCTTTCTGTCATCTAAGGTAAAAAATGCCTTTACTGTTTAAACCAGTGTTTATTTTATGTACAAGCCTCATAATTGGGCTTAGGTACCTGTTAACCCCTCTTAACCCCTTAGAATATCCTTCATGCTTTTCTTGATTTTGCTGAAGTCCTCTGAGAATAACAGAAGAGGACAGTTTCTGATTCCATCCCCTTAGATATGACTTTGAGTTTCTCACTCTGAATGATCATGGTCAATGAAGCATAGGATTCACTGAGAAGAGTAGAAGGTAAGTAGCTAGGATAAGATATATATGAAAGTTAAGCAGGAGATGCAAGTGAAAAAAGAAAGAAGGCAGCTATTCTGGGAAGGCTCTTACTTAGAAAGCCAGTCTTAGGGACATATGAACCATGTCTTTGGGGAGAGTTGTGAAACTCATATTATAGTAATGGCATCACTTCAATCCATGTTCTTCTCTCAAGGGGAAAAAAATCAGTGTTCATGGGATATCAGAGAATTCTTTTCATGCTTATTTTCTTCAGAAACAGATTAAGTGTCTCATGATGACAGGATGATTTTAAAATGAAAGACTTGATATTAATTCTCCTATAAACATCTGAGAGGCCCATAGCATTGCTTTCTTTCAGCCTGGTACAAGTCTCATAAACTAGAAGATGGCCTTTATATTCACTCTATGGTAGTTCTCCCCTGTGACCTCTTACCCTTTTCCAAACATCTTCATAAAGGCATAGTAATAGTCCTACTGTGAATTATATGAGATCTGTTCACATGGATTTAAACAGTAAATCTAACAATAGGCTTTTCTTTGCCTGATCACTCAGATGTATTTAATTATTCTTATATTTTCGACATTTGAGAAAAATTAATTCCTGAAAATATTATATTCAGTTACATTTGAAGCCATACAGAAGAAGGAAATAATAAATTAGAGTAGAAATAAATGAAGTAGAGAGTTGATAAACAACAGGGAAAATCAGTGAAACCAAAAATTGATTCTTTGAGAAAAATCAACAAATTGACAAATCTAAAGATTAAGAAAAAAGAGAGAATCCTCAAATTACTAAAATCAGAAATTAAGGAGAGTACATTACTACTGACTTTACAGCATTATAAGAGAGTACTGTGAACAACTGTATACTAACAAACTAGATGACTTGGATGAAATGGACAAATTCCTAGAAAGACACAAACTACCAAAACTAACTAAAGAAATGGAAAATCTGAATGGACCTATAACAAGCAAGGGGATTGAATCAGCAATCAAAAATCTCCCAACACAGAAAAAACTAGGCCAGAGAGATGGCTTCACTGTGATTTCTACTAATATTTAAAGAATTAACATGAATACTCAAACTCTTCCAATAATCAGAATGGGAAAAAATCGTTCTTAACTCATTGTATGAGGCTGACGTTACCACACTACTAAAGCCAGATAAAAACACTACAAAAAAAGTACAGACCAATATTCCTTGTGAACGTAGAAACAAAACTCCTCACCAAAATGCTAGCAGATAGAATTCAGCAGCATATTAATAGCATTTTACACCATGACCAAAGGGGATTTATCCCAGAAATGCAAAAGCAGTTTAACATACAAAGTCAATGAATGTAATTACCACATTAATAGAATGATGGAGGGGAGCCACATGACCATCTCAACTGATGTTGAAAAGCATTTGACAAAATCCAACGTGCCTTTGTGATAAAAGCCCTCAGTAAACTAGGACTAGAAGGAAACTTTCTCAACACAGTAAAGGGAAGTTAGTTGAAGGGAACTAACTCAACATGGAGTTTTAAAACTCCAAGGTAACATCATCATCAAGGGGAAAAGACTAAAAGTTTTTCCTCTAAAATTAGGAGCAAGACAAGAATTCCTGCTTTTGCTACTTCTATTCAACATAGTATTGGCAGTTCTGGCCAGAGTAATTAGGCAAGAAAGAGAAATAAAATGCATCCAGATTGGAAAGGAAGAAGTAAAACTGTCTCTATTTACAGATTACATGAATGTAGAAAGCCCTAAAGAAGATACACATATATCCCTTTTAGAGCTAAGCAGTGAATTCATTAAAGTTGCAGGATATAAAATCAACACACAAAACCAGCTGAATTTCTATACACCAGCAATGAAAAATCTGAAAAGGATATTAAGGAAATAATTCCGTTTTATAATAGCATCCAAAAGAATAAAATACTTAAGAATAAATTTAACCAATGAGGCACAAAACTTGTACATTGAAAACTGTAAAACATTGCTGAAAGAAAATGAAGAATATCTAAGTAGATAGAAAGATATCCTATGTTCATGGATTGGAATACTTAATATTGTTAAAATGAAAATATTGCAGTTTCTGTTGTGGCTCAGCAGAAACAAATCTGACTAGCATCCATGAGGATGCAGGTTCAATCCCTGCCTTCGCTCAGGGGGTTAAGGATCCAGCATTGCCATGAGCTGTGGTGTAGGTCACAGACGCAGCTTGGATCTGGCATTGCTGTAGCTATGGCATAGGCCAGTGGCTACAGCTCCAATTCGACCCCTAGCCTGGGAACCTCCATATACCATGAGTGCAGCCCTTAAAAAGATAAAGAGAGAAAGAAAGAACAAAATATTACTCTTAAACAATATGTAGATTCAGTGTAAACACTGTGAAAATCCCAATAGCACTTTTTGCAAAACTGGAAAACTCCATTTTAAAATTCATGTGGAATTTCAAGGGTCCAGAATAGCCAAAACAATCTGAAAAAGAACAAAACTGTTGAACTCACACTTCCTGATGTAAAAAGTTGTTAAAATCTACCATAATGAAAACTGTGATATTTGCGTAAGGATAGACGTGTAGACCAATGGAATAGAACTGACAGCCTAGAAATAACCCTTAGATCTCTGGTCATTTGATCTCTGACAAAGTTGCCAAGACCATTCAGTGAGGAAAGGACAGTCTATTAAGGAATGGTGCTAAGGACTTCCCATGTGGCTCACAACATAACTACTCGGCGTTGCTTCTACAGTGACTGTGGCTCAACCACTAGCTTGGAGCTTCCATATGCCACAGGAGTGGCCACTCATTTAAAAAAAAAAAAAAAAGAAAGAAATGGTGCTAAGATATCCATGTTCAAAAGTGTGGACCCTTATCTTAAACTGTATACAAATATTGACTTGAAGTGTATCAAATACTTAAATTTAAAGGCCATAAAACTCAAAATTAAATACAATAAAACTATCATAAGAAAACATAGGAAAAATCTTTATGAACTTGGATTTGGCAATGGTTTCTTAAATATGACATGAAAAGCATGAATCACAAAATAAACAATAGATGAACTGGCCTTCATCAAAATTAAAAACTGCTATGCATCAAAGGACACTTTCAAGAAATTGAAAAGACAACCCATGGAATGAGAGAAAACACTAGAAAATCATGTCTGGTAAGGTACTAACATCCAAAATATATAAAGAATCCCACAACTCAACAACAAAAAGACAACCTAATTTTTAAAATGGACAAAGGATTAAGATAGCTATTTATTTCTCAAAACAATATTTACAAATGGGCAATAAGCATATTAAAAAATGTAAAAACCGCAATGAAATATCATGTCACACCTACTAGGAGGGTTAATTTTTTAGTGAAATTAACTAATATTGGTGAAAATGTAGAGAAAATGGAACCCTAGTACATTGCTGGTAGGAATGTAAAATGGTACAGCTGCTGTGGAAACCAGTGTGGCAATTCCTCAAAAAGTTAACCTTATTATTCAGCAATTCCACTCCTAGGTATATACCCAAAACAGCTGAAAACAAGGGCTCTGGAGTTCCCGTTGTGGCACAGCCAAAAGAAATTTGACTAGTATCCATGAGGATGCAGATTTGATCCCTGGCCCCACTCAGTGGTTCAGGGATCTGGCGTTCCCATGAGCTCTGGTGTAGGTTGCAGACATGGCTTGGATCCCCTGTTGCTATGGCTGTGGCTTAGGCCAGCAGCTGTTGTTCCAATTTGACCTTTAACCTGGGAACTTCCATATGCTATGGGTGCAGCCCTAAAAAGCAAAACAAACAAACAAACAAACAAAAAAGTAAACCAAGAGATCAAACATACACCAGTATTCTATATTTTACACTAATAACAGCATTACTCACGATAGCCAGTAGGTGGAAACAAGCCACATGTCCATCAACAGATAAATGGATAAATAAAATGTGGTGTTATTCATACAATAGAATATTACTCAGCCATATAAAAGAACAAAGTACTTATGCATGCTACAATCTGGTTGAACCTTGAAAACATTACAGTAAGTGAAATAAACCAGAAACAAATTGTAGTGTATCACTTAATTGTAATGTACCACTTAAAAATTTAAAATAGGCAAATTCATAAGATAGAAAGTAGGTTAGAGGTTATCAGGGACTAGGAGGGAGGGGTAATGGGAGTTATTGCTCAAGGGATGCAGAGTTTCTATTTCAGCTGAGGGTTCTGTAAATAGATAGTGGTGAAGGTACACAACATTGTGAATATAATTAATGTCACTATATTATACACTTAAAATGGTTAAAATGGCAAATTTTATGTTATATATTTTATCACAATAAAAAATTTAAAAGTTTATGTTGTAAATTAGTGAGTATATTGCTTGGGATTATGAAATGATTCTGCCCCCCACAGGAGGGATCAATGTTATAAATAGTTTGCTTTCCAATTTAGCCTGCTAATGCAGAATACACATTTGCTATGAAACTGTAGTAAACAATTCTTTGAAAACATTGGTGTTTAACCAAAACAGAAAAACTATATATTGAATCAGAAATAGCATTATTTTTATAAACTGGTAACAATTTCATTAGGGGAAAATGAGAAAATAGAAAGTTTCCTATAGGAGTTCCTGTTGTGGCTCAGGGGTTAACGAATCCGACTAGGAACCATGAGGTTGCGGATTTGATCCCTGGCCTTGCTCAGTGGGTTAAGGATCCGGCATTGCCATGAGCTGTCGTGTAGGTTGCAGATGTGGCTCGGATCCCGCCTTGTTGTGGCTCTGGCGTAGGCTGACGGCTACAGCTCTGATTAGACCCGTAGCCTGGGAACCTCTATATGCCATGAGTGCGGTCCTAGGAAAAGGCAAAAAAACAACAACAACAACAAAAAAAAAAACCAAAGTTTCCTATAAATTCTGAGGAAAATTTAAGGGCAATTTCTAGAGGGTTAAATGAACTGATTCTTGTAATGACTGTGGTAGGCTTAAATAACGGTACCAATTATATTCAAATCCTTGGACATGTAACCTTATATGTTAAAAAGGACGTTGCAAAGTGATTAAGGTAAAGACACTGAGATGGGAAGATTATTTTAGATTATCTACCACAAGGGTCCTTACAAGGGAAGGCAAGAGGGTCAGAGTGAAAAAAGGTGATGACTAAAGCAGAAGGAGAGATCATTGTGATACAGGGACCACAAGACAAGGAATATGAGCAGCTTCTAGAAGCTGGAACAGATGAGGGAATGGATTCCCCCTAAAGAGCCTCCACAAGGGAAGCAGCCCTGCCAACCCATTTTAAACTTCTGATCTCTAGACCTGTGAGATAATAAATTTAAGTTACTAAATTTGTCGTAATTTGTTACAGCAACAAAACAAAACTAATACAATGACTAATTTTGCTTTCAAACTCATTGTTTCTTTTCCTTAAAACAGTTTTATCACAGGCACTGTTTTAGGTTACTCCATTAAGATTATAGAATTGGGAAGAGTTGTTTACCTTGATGAAAATAATAAATGTAGATAATACTACCATTTACAATGCATTTGCCAAAAATGAAGCATTGTGCTAAAAGCTTTACATTATTTCAAAAATCCTTACAACCTTTTCAAGTAGGTACCTCCTTTTACAGATGAGAAAACAGGCTCTCTAAGGTTAAATAATTTACTTAAAGTCACACCATGGTGGTGTAAATATGCATGTGCTGAAAGTGAATAGACAAATCAGGAGCTGCATTATTTCTATATTTCCTGTGATAGATTAAGGATAGTTGTTATCAGTAAAAGAATGAAAGTCTTAGAGAAAAAGAAGAAAGGAATACTGGGGTTGGGCAGTTCCCTATATTCAGGGTAGATTGACTATAGTTCAGATGGGGAGTTTAGGAAAGAATAGGCAATCAGCCCTTTCTGTTTTCAGTGTTTGAAAGTTAGACACTCAGAAACTTTAGATGTTCTTAAAAGAAGAATCCATTTTCTTAAAATTTCTGGAAAAAAAAATGTTCTCCTTTGTATTAAAGCTGCTTCTTAATGAACATTGCTACATTGTACATTAGGCACAAGTATTATTTATTGAAGTTTTATAATTGTTATTCAGGTAACTAATATTTAATATATATTTTATATATACATTTTGCAGACAATAAGAAATCTGGAGAACATTCTTTTTTATTGTCAATGTTTTATTTATTTTTATTGAACTATAGTTAATTTACAGTGTTGTGTTTAGAGGATATTCTTTGAAGTAAAAAATTGACGCTTTATTTTGTGCTACTTTTATTCATACTCTGTGTTTTACATGTGGATACAATAAAACATTTTTTATGAAATTCAAAAAATTTAAGAAGAATATATAAAAACATTGATGATTTGGGCTGTAGATGAGGGATGGCTGGTAATTTTTTTTAAAGGCTTTTCCAGACTCAGTGTTTGGGCCAATTACTGCGATGGAGTTTCTGCCCTTAGACCAAATCCCAGTGATAAGATATCTGTTCTTCACATGAGCAATAACTGGAGTATGCAGGATTAAGCAAAATATTAAATGTCTGTCACAGGATAGAGGGAGTAAGGAAAGTGTTAAGTGATAAGGTGCTAGTCACCTCAGAGTCGTCGGTTCAGATATGATGATACAGCAGAATAGAAACTTGTCAGAAAGGAAAGGTGCCAGGCGGGAGATAAATATGTGCCCACATTATCCAATGTCAAGAACTGAAAACTGTTTTTACTATTTTGAATTTTTATCTTGAAGATAGAATAACATCCTTATGAGAAATTAAACATTAAGCAGATATACATTAAATTGATTTTTGCTTGTTTACTCATTTGTTCATTTATTTGACAGATACTAAATGGCTTAACATTGTAGTTTTTAAGCCTCACATTTAACCCAAGGCAAAATTGTGAAGTAGAAAGTTTCATTTCAGTCATTTTACCTTGTTATACTATGTTCTTTTTGGAGCCTTCATTCTTCCTTTTCCTCCTTCAGTCCTTGGAGCTTAGAAACTAATAACATTAAGGCTCTGGTGACCGGAGTGACAAGGGTGTTTAGGATAAAAGTTGGTTGTGTTCAGAGAAAGAGAAAGTGTGTTTAGGAAACACCGAAGATGTTAAGTTCTGTCACCTGCAGATAGGTGGAATTATGGTGTCCTTTACATTCTTTTTGCTTTTCTATTGCTATGATATGCCTTGCTTTAAAAATATGGGAAAAGAGTACATATAAGAAAAGAAAGAACAAAAGGAATGGGTTAAAATTTTTTTCTACCATTTCAGTTTTTTTCTTTCTAAATCATTTTTAGTCTATCAGGCCTGCTTTTCCTGTGTGGCTATATTCTTTAAACTTTTTAAAACTTTTACAAATTGGTCAAAACTTAATGTTTCCAAGTACTACAGATTTTTATAAATTTTATTCATCATGTAGTCATCATAAGGTGTTGTATGAGGAGGTGAACATTTTGAGTTGCTTCAGTATTGGACATTTAGACATTTAGGGTGCTCTCAACTTTACACAGTTACCAATGGAGTAGAACAAATATAACTGGTTAGTATTTTAAACCAAATATTTTGACTAAATCATTACATTACTGTGGAGTCTTGAAGGGTATAATGTACCATGGAAGGAAAAGCATAAGGTACTTATTGTAGAGTAGATTAGGATGTGACTGTGCAGCGCTAAAACAGTACTTTGGCCATTATCCTTTTTTCTCATTTTTTGCTATAGTCGATAGCCACTGTCTCTCTTTGTTTTTTCCATCTCTTTCTCTAAGCTTATGAAGATTGTCAGTATAAATGCAAGAGTTCAAGTCACCTATAAATATACAAACTTGTATCTATCCATTGGGTCTTCCTGCTGCAGCTGATTCTCTTGCATTGTCTGATATTCTTTCTCATATTTCTTCAGTTTCCTCGTTGGTATCTTAATACTGCAAACCTGCTTCATTAACCTTGCATTTTCCTCTGCCCTGTATCTCTGAATAACTTTAGAAAGCTGAACTCTGAAGAACTTTAAAATATCTTCAAAATCAGCTTGCACAAGATCTTCCTTTGAGGACTTTAGGAGAGCCAAGGCTTCATGAAAGATTATGTTCAGACCCTCACAAAGCAAGAAGTCAATGATGTGGAGTACCCTGCAGAGTGGTAACAGTGCAGTAAGAAGAGTGAGAAACCCCTTCCAGGTTCAGATCAAAAAAATGGTTGTGCAGGTTCAGTAACTGCTCTTGCATTGGTCTCTCCAGCTGATAGAATTTGCAGCGAAGATCTTCGTAGTTGTTTTTGCAGAGGTCTCATAAATCATAGTCATATATGATTTTCATCAAAATGTGGAATGTTTTTTCCTCTGGCATATGCAGCAGCAGCAGAGCAGCAAGAAAGGACTGTCCTTGACAGTACCCAATGTCTTTTTCATAGACAGAGTAGGCCTTGTAGAGCGATTCCTGGCCATCTTCCCCAGTATCTTTAAAGTAATCATGTGTAGGAAATGTACAAAGAATATCTCCGGTAATAACACTCTCCAGGGCTGAGTCCTTTGTGATAAAATTTGGTATTTATTCAGCATTGCCTTGTCGTCATGGCAGCCTGATAATAACTGCCATACCTATGCCCTCAATGCTTCAGGAACACCACTCTTCACCACAGTGGATAGCCCTTTCTGTCCTGCACCGAGGTTATTGTGCCATCTTTCTAGCAGTTCTCCCCAAGAACATAGGCTCTTCTCAAGACAAACCCTCAGACACATCACCTGTTATACTTGAGAGTTCATTATCACTCTCCTCTTCTGTTTCATCCACCTGAGATGACATTGGACCCCCTCTACTAGTAGGAGTGATTCGTTCCTCCTTCTCAGACTCTTGCTGTAGACTTACCACCTCCTATACTGCATCTCCAGCACTGGTACGGCCTTTGCTCTCAGACTGTTTCAACCGCATGAAGAACATCTCCATGAAAGCCTTTCTGCTAAAATACCAAAATCACTCACTTGCAGGGTAAATACCTGCTGCTGTCTCCGGGTGAAAGCAGACAGGCTCCACCACCTCCATGACTGCCATACCCACTGCCGTAGTCATGTACACTCATTTATCTTTTGGGATTTCTTCATTAAGTGCTAGAAGTATTGGTGCATTGGTATTTCACATGCCAGTGATAGTATGGGCTCTCCCATCATAGCTCTTTCTCGTGAATTCTAGATCCAATAAATGCATGTCACAGTTTTTCAAATTTCAGTCTGGGTTAATAGCATTCCAAAGCATCTTTCAGTTGCTAATTCTTTGTCAGAAAGTTGCTGCACTGTGATCACAACCTTCTTTTCTATTCTTTGTTTTAATTTGACAGTATTTAATGGAAAGTATTTTTTAAAGTTTAATATTAGTATAAAAGATTATAAAGTGAGGAGTTCCCGTCGTGGCTCAGTGGTTAAAGAATCCGACTAGGAACCATGAGGTTGTGGGTTTGATCCCTGGCCTTGCTCAGTGGGTTAAGGATCCAGCATTGCCGTGAGCTGTGGTGTAGGTTGCAGACGTGGCTCGGATCCTGTGTTTCTGTGACTGTGGCGAAGGTCGGCAGCTACAGCTCCTGTTAGACCCCTAGCCTGGGAACCTCCATATGCTGCAGGTGCGGCCCTAGATAAGGTAAAAAGACAAAAAA
>PVHT020003785.1:5697511-5722214 GCA_004024745.2 Catagonus wagneri
TAAATTTTTCCAACAGTTCTTAAAAAAAAAAAAAAGAAAGAACTATATCAAACAAAGAACAGCCAATCAGTGGGTGGGATTTCCTTATGGGAGGAGAGTTTCATAGCTGATTTTGTCACCACTGGTCACACATAGTAACCATTAAATGAGAATCCAATTGTATATTTCAAGATGTGCTTCAAAATGACAAATTAAACAAATATCCCCCAAATGAAAGCTACCTGCACACATGCATTCTCTTTCCTGCCAGGTAATAGACATTTTGATGACCTTATAATGAAATACTTATTAAGACATACCTAAGTTTCCAATTACAGCAACAGATCATGTCAATGCATCATCATGAAAGGATAAATTAGGTATAGCCAGCTTACAGTAAACACTATTCTAATAAAAACACTACATTTTCTTAAATTTAAATCTATGCATATGATATATACAAAGGGTGATGAGGTAGGCTGAATAAAGTTCCTCAAGATGTCCATACCCTAATCCTCCAAAACCTGTGAATTTTACTTAACATGACAAATGGGATTTTGCAGATTTGATTAAGAACTTGAAATAGGGACTATTTTGGATTGTTTGGATGAATATATAATCACAACACTCCTCATAAGATAGTCAAAGGAGGAGTTCAAGTCAGAGAAGAAGGCAGTGTGATGCTGGAAGAAGAAAACTAGCATGGTGCTTTGAAGATGGAGGTAGGAACTACAAGCAAAGAAATACAGGAGGCTACTATAAGCTGAAAAAAAATCAAGGAAATAGATTCTCCTCTCAGAGCCTCCAGAAATAATCAGCTGTGACAATACCTTGATATTAGCTCAGTGAAACTGATTTTGAATATCTGAACACCAAAACTGTAAGAGAACACATCTGTGCTGTTTTAAACCATTAAATTTGTGGTAATTTGTCTTGTGGATGGCAGTCTACCTGTATCTACCTGTATCTTCACATATTTCTCTCTGCCTATTTGCAAATTTCCTCTTCTTATAAGAATGACAAATTAAATTAGAAGCTATCCTAAGGACCTCATTTAACTTGATCATCTCTTTAATCTCCTCTCCAAGTACAATCACATTCTAAGGTATTGGGAATTAGGACTTCAAAGAATGATTTTGGAGTGTGGACCCATTTCAGCTCATAAAAGTGTATAAGGTTAATGAATGGTAGAGAATTCTTCCTTTCTACACAGAGCACATAAAATAGACCCCCAAAGAGACCACATTCCTCTCAGAGTATCAGTGTTCCCTGAAACTATGATGTGTCCTCTCATAATGAAATAAGCTTGCAAGAATCCTTTATAGAAAGAAAAACGAATGGACTATCATCTCTACTTCATTTTATTTTTAATTTTCAAAAGTAATTTATGCTTCTAGCAATGATCAATTGGAAATGGCAATTTTTAGAACAATATCATTTATTGTGGTTTATTAGTCAGTCTTCACCAGAGAAACAAAAACAATAAGATGTGTGTATATATATATATACAAAGAAATAGACTTATTTTAAGGAATTGGCTCACAATTATGAAAGATAATTAAGTCCAAAATCGGCAGGGAGGGCTGGCAGGCTGAAGACCTAAGGAAGAGCAGATGTAGTCCAAAAGCTGTCTGCTGAAGAATTCTTTCTTGTTTGAGGGAGCTCAGTCTTTTGTTCTATTCAGACTTCATTCAGTTAACACTCACATTATGGAGGGCAGTCTGTTTTACTTAAAGTCTGCTAATTTAAATGTTAATTTTATCCAAAGACATCCTCGGAGAATCGTGAGAATAATCTTTGACCACAGGTTTGTGCACCAAAGCCCAGTCAAATTGACACTAAAATTAACCATCCCAAATAGCATCCTAAAGAAAAAGAAATAGAGAAAAATTTAGTGAAATATCTGAATGTCATATATACTGAAAAGAACAAAACATTGCTGAAAGAATTAAAGAAAATATAAAGAATAGCAAAATACAGCATATTCAGTGGGTTGAAAGACTCAGTATTGTTTACTCAGATTTGATCTATAGATTCAGTGCAATCTAATTCAAAATCTCAGCATGCTTTTTGTTTCTAGAAATTGACAAGCTTTCTATCAAATTTATATGAAAATTCAAAGGACTTAGAATAGCCAAAAATACATAATATTTTTATTTGGCATGAGAGCCTTTGTAAAAGAGAAACGAAGACCCGAAGAAGCAGATAGACCTGAAAGCTTATATACTATTGCAGCAAAAAATAAATTGTGGGGAATGTGATATGACAAATTGGGGGGAGGTTGGGTTAAGGGTAGTAAATTGTGGAAAAGTGACCAGGAAGTACATGAGGGAACTAATAATGATAAGGGTTATTTTAGGTTAAATTTAATATGTGGAAAAGTGACTAGGAGATATATGAGGGAACTAATAATGATAAGCATTATTTTAGTAGGTTTGTTTGTGCAGCCTCATTTGAGATCAGCTCTCTACCTCTGGTGATAAGAATGTTCTGCTCTTCCTGATACAGGGAGGGCACCTTTCTTTGGGGAAATTTTGCAACTTGCTTTTAGGTAGAAAGAAAGAGGTTAGAGAATTGCAGCTGATATTCCTCAAAATTCCCTCAGCTCAAAATAATCAATAGGCCAAAGTGACATATTTAGAGGTTGCATAGTCTGATCCCGTTCCCTGGTTTTAGAGTATGTCTTTTGAATATAAGGTAATGGGGTCTGATTGGGATAGGACAAACTTCAGGATGGGTAAACTTTAGGACTGCTAACATGGTGAGGCAAGGATTATGAAGACAGACTTAAAGGTTAAAGTCGTTGGAACTTTTGAGTCTATTTTGAAAAGGGAGCTGTTTACACTGTTGAGAACTATTGGAGTAGTCTTTTGTTCAGATCTGCAGATTTTCAGGAAGTTCCTAAAACAAAAAAAAAATTATCTGTAACTTTACTTTCCAGGGCAAAGAATGTCCAAGAAAAAAAGTCATGTTAATGAAAGCAGTTCCTAATAGCATTAACTGCGTGGTTTTAGATTGTTTCAGTTCTAATCATATCCTTTATAAGATTCATCTCATCTCTTTTTCTATTTTGATATATAATTTCTGGTTCTATGTGTTTTTTAATATTAACTGAAAAGAACTGCAAGAACACATGAGGCTAGATTATTCATACCTAGTATCCACTTGACACACAGATGTCCCACACCTTCAGTAGGACATGTAGAGGGCTTAAAATAGTGCCCAACATAGAGTAAGTGCTCCATAAACATTTTCTAATAACTATCCGTCATCAGTAAATTGTCCCAGTTTTCTTAAGTTTTCCCAAATTCTTGTTGGAAGAGCATCTACAAGACGATCAGACCATTCATACTGCCAAACTGGTTGTCTTAGAGTATTTTCTATACATGATTATGCTAAAAAAAGTTTCTGTCTCTTCATTTTGAAGCATACCATCAAATGTCTCATCAGTCCTATATAGGACTTTTTATGCCATTTCCCACTAAGGAAGGTCAGTGTGTTTCAGTTCTCAGAAAATAAGAAAAGGGATTTAATCTAACTGCAGGAGATGCTTTTGATGCCTTGTGCCACATTTCTCAGCCCATCAGATTTTAGTAGAGCATGTAGGCAATTCCGTGTACTTGGCCAGTGTCCCACTTCAAATGCAAACCTTGGCTACTCTTGCTTTTCTCTTTTAGGCTTTCTTTGAAATCAGGGAAAGCTGCTCATAGCCTGCAGGTTCAGTTCTGGGGTTTGAGGAAATTAACAGCCCTGGAGGCAAATAGCAACCAGTGGGGGATAAGAATCAGTGTCCCACCACCCTATCCTTTGATGAGTTGTTCTGGGCAATTCTATACAGTTCATCAGAGGGGCCCGAGTGGGACTGAGCTTCTTTTGCCCACAGTGGTAGCCAGATTGCTACATTATCCTTTTGCGAGCTTTTCTTCCTTCCCTGTCTCACTCCTTCCACTCTGTCACTTCTGATTCCTAGGAACACCTTCAAATGTCTGTTCCAAGTCTTTGGTGAATGCTCTGGAACCCAAAATAAGACACCTACCATATATTAAATTTAAATCATGAGTGGGAAGTAAGGGTGGGAGAATTTTTGGTCAGAGTAGTCTTCTCCAGCTTCCTTCAAACTATCCATCACGGCAGCATATCTCATAAAGATATGGGTCTGTTCTTGCCCTCTGATGAGGCTGTAACGTGAAAGGATGACCTGGACTGGAGATGTCTCTGTTCCGTAGCCCCTGTAATAAAGAGCCACAGGATGCAATGCCTAAATCGTAAAGTTTTTAAAAGTTTTCTCATAATTTCTACTATCACCTTAAAAATAATGTGAAAAATCTAGGCAGTGTATCCTGTTTGTTAAGTTTACCTTAAGCTGCACATCTGCTAAATTGAGTGATTTCAATAGTGGGTTTTGATGAATGGAAAAATTAGGCACAGATACTGCTTAGCCAGATGAAAGAGTTTTTTTTTTTTTATCTGAAGGACACAGAAAAAAGTCAACACAATTAAAATACATGGGCAACATTTTCCAAAACAAACCAAGATATGTAGCTTCCTAGTTCCAAGTGCCTCCCCCGAGGATGTACAGTAGCAGGTTATAATGCTTGTTTGTGGGGATCCTATCAGATGCTCTGGAAGCAGAGAAGTCTCTCCAAGTCTAGCCATACTGTGTACATATACACATACAATTCTGGCATATTTCTGGATGTAACCAGTATAGGTTTGTATAAGAGACATCCTTAACACCAAGTGCACCTCATCAATGTGGTAGTTACACATTGCAAAAAATATAATTGGAAGGTACAAGGTCTTTGGGCATAAACAAAGCCTACTCCATTACTCTCAAGCCCTCTAGTCTGTTATAGCCTGAATTCACCCAGGAGGAAACATTGCAGAGGTCACTTTCCTAGCCCTTTCCACGGGATATTTGAGAAAATGGTTGGACTAACTACTGGGCTTATGTTGAATGAGTTCCTGTAGCAGTCTTCATTTACCTCTGTAGCACTTACCACGAGTAGAAGCTAAGTTCCATGAAGGCATGGTTTTGTTTTTTTTTTAACACAATGAATTTGATTACATTTATAGTTGTACAACCATTGTCACAACCCGATTTTATAGCATTTCCATCCCAAACCCCCAGCCCATCCCTATCCCTACCCCCAACCTGTCTAACCACAAGTTTTTCGAAGTCTGTGAGTCAGTTTCTGTTCTGTAGATAAGTTCATTGTATCCTTTTTTTAATTTTTATTTATTCATTTATTTATTTATTTTGCCTTTTAGGGCCTCACCTGCAGCATATGGAGGTTCCCTGCCTAGGGACCTAACTGGACCTACAGCTGCCAGCCTACGCCACAGTCACAGCAATGCCAGATTCGAACTGCGACTGTGACCTACACCACAGCTCACAGCAACACCAGATCCTTAATCCACTGAGCAAGGCCAGGGATTGAACATGCATCTTCATGAATACTAGTCAGATTCTTAACCTGCTGAGCCATGACGGGAATTCCCTCAAACTTTTTTTTTTTTGCTTTTTAGGGCTGCACCTGCAGCATATGGAAGTTCCCAGGCTAGGGGTCGAATTGGAGCTACAGCTGCCAGTCTACACCACAGCCACAGCAACACAGGATCCGAGCCATGTCTGCAACCTGCACCACAGCCCATGGCAATGCCAGATCCTTAATCCACTGAGCAAGGCCAAGGATTGAACCCGTAACATCATGGTTCCTATTTGGATTCATCTCTGCTGCTTCATGATGGGAACTCCATTGTATCCGTTTTTTAGATTCTACCTATAAGTGATAGCATATCAGGTTTGTGTCTCACGGTCTGACTAACTTCATTTAGCATGATAATTTCCAGGTCCATCCATGTTGCTGCAAATGCCATTATTTCATTCTTTTTATGGCTGTGTAATATTCCATTGTGTATATATACCACATCTTCTTTATCCACTCCTCTGTCAATGGACATTTAGGTTGTTTCCATGACTTGGCTATTGTATATAGTGCTGTAAGGATAATTGGGGTGCATATATCTTTTTGAGTCACGGTTTTCTCTGGATAGACGCCCAGGAGTGGGATTGCTGGATTAAACGGTAATTCTATTTTTAGCTTTTTGAGGAATTTCCATACTGTTTTCCATAGTGGTTGTACCAATTGACATTCCCACCAATAGTTTAAGAAGGTTAACTTTTCTCTGCACCCTCTCTAGCATTTAGAAGGCAGGGATTTTTGACAATTTTGCACATTCCTGTGCTCCTAGTGCCTAATACAATGCCTGACACATGATAGAACTTTAGTAAATATCTGTCAATAAATAAACGAGTGAATTGCAAATTATATATCAGATGTTTGTCTCCTCCCCTAGACCATATACTTTACAGGTGGGGGAAATCTTCTGCTTTGTTCACTTCAGTATTTCATGTATCTAACAAAATATCTGCCTCAAAAAATATGTTGCACACGTTTTTGATAAGATAGTATTTGCATGAATAAATTTTGGTAAAATACATTCAGTAAAGATTACAGTAAAAAATTAAGTAAAGGATAATATTCTTATTTCAAGACTTTGAAGATAAATCTTTTGTGCTAAATAATAGTTCAATAGTATGTCCTCTTATCTTATGGCACCAAATGGTTTACTTATCTCAACAGTATTCATTCAGAATATCCCATTTAATCTTGCTTTTGCAGAGAAAATTATTTTCTACCTTGAATGACCCCAAAATATGTGGCAATATATGTTTTCCTCTTCTCCTCATTGTTTTGTAAATTGGTATTGGCCTTTTTGTTTTTATTGATAGTTGGGAATTTATAATGAAAATGAAAATGCTGACAAGGTCTGGCTCTGGTAACAAGTATTACAGATAACTCAGAGACGAAAGCTTCCCTGAATTACATTAAAATTCATCTCTTGGAAAATGATATAATGTGGTTGACTGGAGATGAAGGTAATTTATCAGTTTATTTGGTTGATGCACATTCAATGATCATAGCTTTTATGAAATTAAATCTGAATACATAACAGTTTGGAATACCTAAACACTAGGCCTTATTGCTTGAATGAGTCTCTTTTATCAAACTGGTGTTCTAAAATTACCTAGCATCATTTATCCCAATGATGTTAACACATCAATCGCTTACATTCTATCATTTATTTTCATAGTTCATCCTTCATGAAAAATATTACCAAAGTGTGTATCATAAAAATGAGTGAAACTTAAAGAAAAATAATAAAAATAGAATTAAAGAGGAATGACTCAAAGGATTGGAACCATTGATTTTGAAAGAGTAAATGAAGGAATTATAGAAGCATCTTATAATATTTAAAGCCAAAGCTCATTTTGCAGATGTTAAAAAAGTGGTTGCATTATTCACATATATACATTCTGGGATATGAGCAAAATTGGAAGTCACTGTGAAGGAAGGTGGGCATTCCAGGGCAAGAGTATTATAGTCCTCTAGGAGTTCCCATCGTGGCTCAGCGTAAACAAATCTGACTAGGAACCATGAGGTTGTGGGTTCGATCCCTGGCCTCGCTAGTGGGTTAAGGATCTGGCGTTGCCCTGAGCTGTGGTACAGGTCACAGACGCGGCTCGAATCCCATGTTGCTGTGACTGTGGCGTAGGTCGGCAGCTACAACTCTGATTAGACCCCTAGTCTGGGAACCTCCATATGCCACAGGTGCGGCCCTAAAATGACAAAAGACAAAAAAAAAAAAAAGAGTCCTCTAGAGTAGAAATGTTGGGATGGTCTCATATAAAAGAGAGTATAGTATATTTTAATTGTTGTTGATGACTTCCTCTAATGTAGGTTATGTTTATGACCCTAGGTTTTAATCACAGGTAATAGAATGGGGAAAACTTGAAGTAGTTATTCAATTAATTCCCCTTTCACCTCTGAAATATTCCATAAGTGTACAGTGCAAATGTCACAAGCATAAATTTCAAGACAGAGGTATTGTAACCTTTTTCAATAACCAGTACTTTAGACATATCCAACCCTTTTCTCATCTTCATTTTCTGTTTCTAGAGGATTACAATTTTAAAATGTTTTTGAATTCCTGTTCTCCTTATCTTTCCATTGCTTCTGTTCTTGTCATCTTTAACAGAGACTATTCTTAAATGATATCTTTGTAACCAGGTTTTCCCTTCTTTTAATGTATCTTGCATCCTGCTGCTATTTACATTTCCAAGGAAATAGCTAATCATGTTATTCATCTATTCACAAGCATCTGATGGCATATCACAGCTTATATATGTTTGCATTACTGCAGCAGAGTGAACCAGTTATATATAAATATATCCAATCTTTTCCCATATAAGTTATTACAAAATGTTGAGTAGATTTCCCTGTGCTATATAGCAGGTCCTTACCAGTTATCTATTCTGTACATAGTAATGTGTGTATACCAATTCCATCCCCTCAATTTATCCCTCCCTGCCACGGAGTCCCCTTCAGTAACCATAAATTTGATTTTGAAATCTGTGAGATTATTTCTGTTTTATAAGTTCTTCTTTATCATTTTATTAAATTCCACATGTAAGTGGTACATGATATTTGTCTTTCTCTGTCTGACTTACTTCACTTAGTATGATGATATCTAGGTCCGTCCATTTTGCTGCAAATGGCATTATTTAGTTATTTTTATGGCTAAATAATATTCCATTATGTATATACCACATCTTTATCCATTCCTCTGTCAATGGGCATTTAGATTCCTTCTGTGTCTTGGCTATTGTGAATAGTGCTGCAAAGAACGTTGAAGTGATTGTAACTTTTTTTTTTTTTTGTCTTTTTAGAGCTGCACCCTCAGCATATGAAAATTCCTAGGCCAAGGATCTAATTAGCGCTGTAGTCGCTGGCCTACACCACAGCCACAGCAACTTGGGGTCTGAGTCACGTCTGTAACCTACACCACAGTTCATGGAAACACCAAATCCTTAACATACTGAGAAAGGCCAGGGATCAAACCTGAATCCTCATGGATATTAGTCAGTTCATTTCTCCTGAGCCACGAAGGGAACTCCTGCATGTAACTTTTTGAATTATGGTTTTCTCTGGACATATGTACAGGTATGGGATTGCTGGATCTCTTGGTAATTCCATATTTAGTTTTTTAACGAACCTTCATACTGTCCTCCACGGTGGTTGCACCAATATACATTCCTACCGACAATGTAAGAGGGTTCCCTTTTCTGCACACCCTCTCTAGCATTTATTGTTTGTAGACTTTTTTTTTTTCTCATTGTTTTGACTGCCCCATGGCATATGGAGTTCCCAGGCCAGGGATCAGATCTGATCCGTGGTCAAGACCCAAGACACAGTCGCAACCCAAGCCACAGCTGTGGCAACACCAGATCCTTAACCCACTGTGCCAGACCAGGGATTGGAGTTGCATTCCAGTGTTCCCAAGATGCTGCCAGTCCTGTTGCCCCACAGTGGCCACTCCTTGTTTACAGACTTTTTTGATGAAGGCTATTCTGATTTGTGTGAAGTGGTAGCTCACTGTAGTTTTGATTTGCATTTCTCTAATAATTTGTGATATTGAACATTTTTTCATGTGTTTTTTGGCCATCTGCCTGTCTTTGGAGAAATGTCTATTTAAATCTTCTGACCATTTTTTGATTGGGTTGTTTGTTTTGATATAAAGCTACATGGGATGTTTATATATTTTGGAGGTTAATCCTTTGGTAGTTGCTTCATTTGCAAACTTTTCTCTCATTCTGTGGGTTGTCTTTTTTTGGTTTTGATTTTTTTATGGTTTCCTTTGCTGTGCAAAAGCTTTCAGGTTTAATTAGGTCTTATTTCTTTATTGTTTATTTTTGTTTTTATTTTCATTGCTCTAGGTGATAGATCAAAAAAGATATTCCTGAAATTTATGTCAAAAAGAATGTTCTGCTTATGTTTTCCTCTAGAAGTTTTATGATATCTGGCCTTACATTTATATCTTTAATTCATTTTGAGTTTATTTTTGTGTGTGATGTTAGAGAATGTTCAAATTTCACTCTTTTACATGTAGCTGTCCAGTTTTCCCAGCACCACTTATTGAAGAGACTATCTTTTCTCCATTGTATATTCTTGGGCCCTTTGTCAAAGATTAGCTGGCCATAGGTGCATGGGTTTCTCTGGGCTTTCTATCCAGTTCCACTGATCTATATTTCTGTTTTTGTGCCAGTATCATACTGTTTTGATGACTATAGCTCTGTAGTATTATCTAAAGTCAGGGAGCCTGATTCTTCCAGCTGCATTTTTCTTTTTTCAAGATTGCTTTGTCTATTAGGGGTCTTTTGTGTTTCCATTCAAGTTAAAAAAAATTGTTTTTGTTCTAGTCCTGTGAAAAATGCCATTAGTAATTTGATAAAGATTGCATTGAATCTGTAGATTGTTTTGGGTACTGTAGTCATTTTGACAATATCTATTCTTCCAATCCAAGAGCATGGTATACCTTTCCATCAGTTTGTGTCATCTTTGATTTCTTTTATCAGCATCTTATAGTTTTCGGAGTACAGGTCTTTTGCCTCTTTAGGTAGGTTTATTCCTAGGTATTTTATTCTTTTTGATATAATGGTATATGGGATTGTTTCCTTAATTTATCTTTCTGATCTTTGTTATTAGTGTATAGGGTTGCAGAAGATTTCTGTGTATTAATTTTGTATCCTGCAACTTTAATGAATTCATTGTTGAGATCTAATAGTTTTCTGGTAGCATCTTTAGAATTTTCTATGTATAGAATCATGTCATCTGCAAACAGTGACAGTTTTATGTCTTCTTTTCCAATTTGGATTCCTTTTATTTCTTTTTCTTCCCTGATCGCCATGGCTAGGACCTCTAAAACTATGTTGGATGACAGTGGTGAGACATCCTTGTTTTATTACTGATCTTAGCAGAAATGCTTTCAGCTTTTCACCACTGAGAACACCGTTAACTGTGGGTTTGTCATAGACAGTCTTTATTGTGTTGAGGTATGCACACTGTGTCCACTCTCTGGAGAGTTTTTATCAGAAATCAGTTTCGGATTTTGTCAAAAGCTTTTTCTACATTTTTGAGGTAATCATATGGTTTTTATTTTTCAGATTGTTGATGTGGTGTAACACATTGATTGATCTGCGGATGTTGAAGAATCCTATCATCCTGGGATAAATTCCATTTGATTATGGTGTATGATCCTTTTAATATTGTTTGATTTGGCCTGCTGATATTTTGTTGAGTATTTTTGCATCTATGTTCATCAGTGATATTGGCCTGTAATTTTCTTCTTTTTTTTGTGGTATCCTTGCTTTTGTTATCAGGGTGATAGTGACCTCAGAATGAGCTTGGGAGTGTCCTTCCTCTGCAATTTTTTGGAGGAGTTTCAGAAGGATAGGTCTTACCTCTTCTCTAAATTTTTGATAGAATTTGCCTGTGAAGCCATCTGGTCCTGGGCTTTTGTTTTTTGGAAGTTTTAATTTCAAAACTTAAAATTTTAATTTCAAAAATTAATAACAGTTTCAATTTCAGTACTGTGATTATTCTATTCATATTTTCTATTTCTCAGGCCCTTTCTCCTTTCTCCTTCTGGGATCCCTATGATGCAAATGTTGGTATGTTTACTGTTGTCCCAGAGCTCTCTTAGACTGTCCTCTTTTATTTTATTTTATTTTTTCTTTTTAGGGCTGCATGCGCAGCTGTAGAAGTTCTCAGGCTGTGGGTCAAATCAGAGTTGCAGCTGCTAGTCTGGCCACAACCACAGCCACAGCCACACCAACACAGAATCCGAGCCACATCTGTGACCTACACCACAGCTCACAGCAACACCAGATACTTAACCCACTGAGGGGGAACAGGGATCAAACCCACATCCTTGTGGATACTAGTGAGTTTCCACCGAGCCACAACAGGAACTCCTCATTCTTTTTTCTTTATTCCTTTTTATGGCAGTGATTTCTATCAGTCTGTCGCCCAGATCACTTATTCGTTATTCTGCCTCGGTTATCTAATATCAATTCTGTTTACAGTATTTTTCATATCAGTGATTGTATTGTTTATCTTTGTTCTTTAAATCTTCTAGCTCTTTGTTAAGCATTTCTTGTAACTTCTCACTCTGTGTCTCCATTCTTTTTCTGAGATCTTGGATCATCCTTACTACCATTACTCTGAAGTTTTTTCAGTTATATTGCCTATCTCCCCTTCATTTAGTTGTTTTTCTGGGTTCATTCATCTGAAGCATGTTTTTCTGTTTTCTCATTTTGTCTAACTTTCTGGGTTTGTGGTCTCCTTTCTACAGGTTGTGGGATTGTAGTTCCTCTTGTTTTCTGGTGTCTACCCCTCTGTGGTATAAGTTTGGTCCAGGGGCTTGTGCAGGTTTCCTAGTGGTTGGGACTGGTGCTTGTCCACTGGTGGGTGGAACTGGGTCTTGTACCTCTGGTTGTCAGGGCCATGTTAAGGGGTTAGTTTAGAGGTGGCTGTGAGCTCAGGATGATTTTAGATAGCCTATCTGGTTTTGATATTTTTTGCTGTGAGGGCTGGGGGTGGGTTTTTTTTTTTTTTTTTTTTCCAGCTGTGCCCATGGCATGCAGAAGTTTCCAGGCCAGGGATTGAACCTGAGCCACAGCAGTGACAATGCTGAATCCTTAACCCGCTGTGCCAAGGAACTCCACGAGGGCTGTTTTTAATATGGATGGTTGCCACCTCTTTCCTCAGTGTATACTGGCTATTATCCCCTTGATAGTAAGTATGAATGATGTTGTGGTGACCAGAGCCTATACTGGATGTTTAGTGGAGCTATCTTTTTGTTCTACTCTGTCTGCTCCCTAGTTGTTGGAGTAGGAGCCCCCAGATCTGTTTCTGATCTGTGTTGTGAGATAGGTGGGATTTGAATATTCCTACTAGGAAAGGAGCCCCTGAGTATTCCTTCATTGGAGCTGCTTACCTGTGAGTGTTCTCTTTTGTGTCACTTTTCACCTGTTGTGTGGTTCGCAAAGAGACTGTGGTTGGCACTGCTCCTGGCCCCACCTTAACTGGGGTATGCTGGCAATTGGCCCTGGTGTCTCTCAGGTGTTTTCACCAGTCCACCAGTACAGATCCAATGAGGTCAGGTCCCAGAGTGCAGTAATCATGCACCTGGGCCCACTGTGGGAACTATGGAGGCAGCTCGGACTCTGGCCTGGTCCAGTTCCTGTGTGTATATGCCCACAAAGCCCAAAGCTGCTAAAGCCAGACCTGTCTCACCTGTGGGAGCATTTGATGTTCCACAGGTGCTAAATTTACAAAGCTACAGCAGAGGCATAAATCTGTGGTTCTCACAGCCAGGAGGAGTGATTTCAGCCTTTTCCTTAGCTGTAGGGCCCCTATGGTTTCAGCCCCACCTCTGCATGTGGGCAACCCACTGGAAACTGCTCCTGAGGCAGTAGGAGCACAGGAGCCTATCCAGGGAGGAGGTGGGTGGGACAGTGATTCAGACACACAGCCCAGTCCCAGAGAGGGTGGGGTGGCATCTAGGTGCATGAGCCTGCCCAGATGGAAGGCAGGCCAGGTGGTAATCAGTTATGAGGGCTCACTCCAGCAGGAGGTGGGTGGGACCGTGTTCTGGTCAAATGGACAAGCCCAGGCAGGAGCTTCTCCCAGAGCCTGCAGAGGCAGGGGTCTGCGTGGAGAAAGAGGGTACAATGGCAGCCCTGCCCCTCACACACCACTTAACTATGACACTTAGCCTCATAGCCACCTGAGCCTCCTACCCAAACATTCCCAGTTGCAGCACTCTGCCCTCCAGCCAACTGCAGTTCTCTGTTCTGTCTGTTCTCTAAACCTCATGTTCCAGCACCCAGCCTCCACCCTTATCAGCGGTTACATGTCTCAGGCTGGGGCAAGGAGGGCGATGGCCTAGAACATCTGTGTAGGTCTCATTCTGACCTGCCAGCCACATACCAGCTCCTCTGTTCTCCTGTGAGCTTCCAGAGCACCTTTTCTGTTCCAGCCAATCTGCCTGCTGGTGAGGAGATTCCCTAGGGTGAAGGAACCTGACCTCGCCTTCAGCTTCCTCACAGGGGCACAAGTCCCAATCTGCTTCCACTTCTCTGTCTCTTTTTTTCTTCCCTTCATCCTACCCAGTTACTTGGAGATCCCTCTTGTCCTTTCAGGTGTTTACGTTCTTCTGCCAGTGTTTAGTATGTGTCCTATAAGGACAGTTCCATTTTTAAATGTACTCTTGATGTATTTGTGGGAAGAGGTGAGCACCACCATCTTAATTTCATCCATTTTCAGTCTGTCGCCATTCTTCTTAAATTGCAGGTTTCTGTAAAGGGGCCTTCTAATTGCTCTGATTTCAGATACCTTTTGGATACCAGAGGATAGAAAACATGAAGAACAACTCCAATAATCTGAAGCATTCAAGTCATTGTACCCTGAGAACAATGCTCATTTCAGTTCAGTCACTTCCTTGGGAAATTGTGGCATGGGCAGATCCTGGGTGCGGTGAGGACAAGAGGGAGCTCCAATCTCCCACCTTCCCACTTCTGGCAAACCTCCCCATCCCTGAGGTGGCAAAGGACAACTTATATTTTAAAAAGTTCCAAGATATTTAATACAGTGTTTGATCTGACCCAGTCAACCCTTCTAGCTTCATTTCTCTCATCCCTTTCCACACTGAAATGGGCAATATTCTTTAAACATATGGTGCTTTATGTTTTCAGGCATTCCAACTTCTTCCACCAGAAATGCTCTCTCCCCAACCCTTTCCTGTTTTTTGGCTCGCAGAAATTTTACTCCTTCATCACATCATCTTAAATGTCATCTCCTGTGCGAAGCTTTTCTCAGGTCCTCATTCTCAAACAGAACTGTTATTTCCTCTTGACAGCTATGATTCCTAGTTTAACCTCTATCATAGCACTTAGAAGAGTGCTATGATAAAATTTAAATGCTATTTAAAATTTAAATGAAACAAGGACTCTCAAACTCTTGAATAAGGAACTCTTGAACAGTCATGGGTTTATTACTGTTTTAAATATGAAGGGAAAAGAAGGACATTATGAAACTCTTCATGCTTAGTGAAGAAATCCTGCAAGCATTTATACTTTTCAGAAAAGAGAGGCCAGGTTTTTTGGCCATGCCCACGGCATGTGTAAGTTCCTGGGCTAGGTATCCAACCCACCTCACAGCAGTGACTGGAGCCACTGCAGTGACAGTGCTGGATCCTTAACTTGCTGTACCACAAGAGAATTAATTCTGAGAGAGGCCAATTTAAATATTATGTGAGCAAGAAATTATTACACAAGTCAACCAATCAGAATTATAGACTTCTAGCAATTATAAGGTCCTTTTCACAGGATATAACAATATACTCAGAAGTTCGGGTATCTTAAAATACTCTTCCGGGAGTTCCTGTCGTGGCTCAGTGGTTAATGAATCCGACTAGGAACCGTGAGGTTGCAGGTTTGATTCCTGGCATCACTCAGTGGGTTAAGGATCTGGTGTTGCCATGAGCTGTGGTGTAGGTTGCAGATGTGGCTCGGATTCCGCGTTGCTGTGGCTGTGGTGTAGGCCGGCAGCTACAGCTCCGATTAGACCCCTAGCCTGGGAACCTCCCTATGAAATGGATATGGCCCTAGAAAAAGACAGACCGGAAAAAAAAAAAAAAAAACTGTTCTGTTAAACAGGAAGTTTAGAATAAGAAGTTTTTTACAGGTTGTGTAAGAGATAGGAGTGATAATTTTGTGAATGTCCTAAATTCTTTTCCTTATTAGAACTGGCTTTACAGTATGGGATAGTGTGTGCTCCTCTGCAGCTTCAGGGGAATAGTTTCTCCTCTCTCTGAGAGTCTTATTGTGAGATGCATTCTCAAAGTTATTAGATTAGTTAGAAACTAGAGGAGGCTGGAGAATCTTAAAACTTTTAATATGGCAAAGAAAAGAGTAGGATAGATGTTTAACAAATAGAATATTAGACACAGAATATTTCACTTCCATATCAGAGTCTATTTCCCATGGAATTAGAACTCCTTAAATATTGGTCCTTATTATTATTTAACCTTGTACCTTCCATCCCTAACATAAATAGGTTGTTTAAATATTAGAATGTTTTGAGCATTATTACCAAAATGTACCCTTGTCTGGTAAAGGGGAAAGTATAATCTTCTATCCATTAGTCTAGTCTCCAGTGCAATGTATGATTGACAAAGAACAGTTCAAAGACTGGTCCAAAGTGAGTATCTGGCACATTTCCTGGAATGGGATCAGATTTACTATGAGCCTCAGGGAATAGAACTCAAGAGACTTCATTCTAACTCTGTCTTAGTTGAGCAGGCTTCATTATGTTTAAGTACTCTCTAGTTTAAGGAGTATTTAAGGACAAGACCTCAGGCCCAAAATGGAGATGCTCATGCTAAGCCCCCCTCACGAAACCAAGACTTCCAGTTTCATTTGCCCAGAAAAGGAATATTAAACCAGTCAATCAGGAAGTGCCTGATTACCATTAATTAGGTAATCTGCCTGAAAAAAACCCGTGCTATTCCCTACAGGGAAAGTAATCTTGCAATAACCAATCTAATTTTTTTTTGGCCTAGAATAACTTTCTTCCTCTTGCTCCCTCTTCCTGTAAAAGTCTTTGATTTTTGTACGGCTCCTCAGGCCTCCTTTCTATCTGCTAGATTGGGTGCTGCCTGATTCATGAATCACTGAATAAAGCCTGTAAGATCTTTAAGATTTACTCCATTGAATTTTATTTTTTAAGAAGTACAAAGCAGCTAATACATGTCAGATTTCTTTATTTCTTTTTCAATGCTCCCTTTCTTTGGCACCCACATATACCCCACTGAGTTCAGAGGAACTGCTTAGGTCTGGAGCATCCCATTTTAGAGTCTTACCAGTCCAAGGTAGCATCCCAAACCTAAGATCTTTCTCTTCATTTATTAGAACTTATTTTTCCTGTTCTCCCAGGGTTCTGCCAGCTGACTGGCTAATGTGATAAATTGAGCTAACGTTGCTATTCCTCTGAGGTACCATTTGCACTTGTACTGAGGTCCAGCAAATGATTAATGTGGGACATATTGAGACCAGTAGAGGTATTTTATGTTAGAAAAAAATATATAAAGCTGTCTTGGGATCCTTAAAATCTGTTTCCTAGTCTTCTCTATTTTGAACTTGTATAAACTCAAGGCATAAAGAAAAACCTTCTTTCTGTTTCCTCCAAATATCTTTTTTTGAGTACTAGTCTCAACGACGAACTTTCTGTAATCTTTTCGTATCAACCATACACAGGTAGCTCATATGTAAACTTTCCAGTTTAAATGCTCCAATATAAACCTGTGAAGGGCTTGGCTACCATAGACACTTAGCAACTAAAACCCAGTCAGTATTCAGACACCAGGTCTAATGGAAATAATTTATAGGTGACAAACAATGCATGTTGGGTGGCAGAGAAAGTGAATCCATTTGGAACTTACCTATTTCCATTTTAAGAACAACCTTGGAAAAGAATAAAACCTCATTATTATGCACTTAAAAGTGAAAAGAAGGGGCAGTTCAGTCTTAAACTTTGTTATCTCAGCCAGTCACACGTGAATAGTCAAGAAGAAGCCTTGGTCCTTCTTCTTGACTATTCACAACTGATGTTTGAATCATATCTTCTAAACCATAAAATGTTCACAGGGAACTCAGGGGTTGGAGAGTGTCTCCTTCATCCTCTTCAACCTGTCCTCCAGCACTTGAAGGCGTGTGGCTCCTTCAGTCTCTCAAGGCCACTCATTCCCTTTGCACCCTGTCTCTGCTCCCTCCATTCTACAGCCGAGTTTCTTTAACTCAGTGATTCTCAATCCATACTATGCATTAGTATCTCCTAAGGAGTTTTTCAAGCTTATTAATACCTAGGCCCCACTCCTAGAGGGTCTGATTCATTTGATCTGGGGTGAGGCCTTGGGCACTTTTTTTTTTTTCCTTAAAATTCCAGCAGGGCAATGCACAGTCCAGGTTGAGAGCCACTGGCCTCTGCTCCTCTCACCTGGGTTCCACCTGTTTTTCCAGTTAACCTGACCAGCCAGTCAGTTCTGTCAGTTCCATTCCAGATGGAAGTAATGTCACTGGAAATTTAGAAAGGAGTAACTTCAAAGCTACTGTTTCTCATTTTGACTAGACAGACTAGGCAGAACTCCTCCCTGCATTTCTTCTCTTCATTATTATGCTGAAACAGCCACTATCTCTTCCATCACCTTGAATTACTCGACCATTACCCCTTGCCTCAGTACTTGTAGGTAATAGCCTTTGAATTTGATCTTGGAGTTCCCATCATGACTCAGCAGAAATAAATCTGACTAGTAGCCATGAAGATGCAGGTTCAATCCCTGGCCTCACTTAGTAGGTTAAGGATCTGGCATTTCTGTGAGCTGTGGTGTAGGTCACAGACTCAGCTTGGACCTGGCATTGCTGTGGCTGTGGCACAGGCCAGCAGTTTACAGCTCTGATTGAACCCCTAATCTGGGAACCTCTATATGCTGCGGGTGTGGCCCTAAAAAGACAAAAAAAAAAAATTTGATTCTGTACTAATTCGACAAGTATATTTCTCAGCCAAGAAAATGTGCCTTCATTTAGGCCTTTGTAATTTTCCTAGGGATTTTGAAAAGGCTACACTGACTTTTTATTCTATAATTAAGAAATAGGGGGAGTTCCCGTCATGGCTCAGAGGAAACGAATCCGACTAGGAACCATGAGGTTGCAAGTTCAATCCCTGGCCTTGCTCAGTGGGTTAAGGATCTGGCATTGCCGTGAGCTGTGGTGTAGGTTGCAGATGCAGCTTGGATCCTGCGTTGCTGTGGCTCTGGCGTAGGCCGGAGGCTACAGCTCCAATTCAACCCCTAGCATGGGAACCTCCACATGCAGCGGATGCAGCCCTAAAACGACAAAAGGAAAAAAAAAAAAAAAGAAATTGAAGCTCAATAACAATACTTGATCTTGGTTTGTATGTGTTTATATACTCCTAAATTTTAGTTACTGTATTTGTAGCCTTTATATTAGCCCTTAAAATATAAGTTTAATTTGTAAATTCTTTGCTAGTGCTCTCCAGAACTCTCTAATTACAGTCACTGGCAGCATCCCTTTGGAATATAAAACACTGAGGAGCTTCTTCAGACATAATCATCAAAAATTTAAATATTTAATAGGCTAGTGGCTGCTTATCTTTGTTACTATCGTGATGGTGTAGTTCCTGCTTCTTTATATACCGAATTTAACTTTTAAACCAAGATGGTTTTTTTTTTTAACCCTGCCATCCAAATTGAACCTGGGCTAACTTGTTGAAATGGTGTCCTGTTATCTTAAGAAGAGACTTGTTAGATGCAGACTAGAAAAAAAATCACTTGGTATTCATTGTATCCATCAAGGAAAGCCTCTTTTTTTCCTTTTTTTTAAATCATAAAATAATATGCTATATTCAGGGCCAGAGTTTTAAATTAAAATAAACTCCTTAAAGTTTTGCATTTGGAAATACACAACCAGGTCTGCTAGGGTAGCCTTTTGGAGCAGGTAGTAGAAAAAAAATCTCTTGCTGGTACTAAGTGACAGTGGGCAAGTTATTTAACCTCTCTAAGCCCTTGGTTTCCACATCTATAAATGGGATAATATTAGGCCTCTTACAGGATTGTTGGGAAAATTAAATGAGAAGAAATATTTGTAAAGTACATGGTATTTAGCAGGATAAATAAATGGAATCTAATGTTGTTTATATCCAAAAATAATGTGTGAGTTCATAGTAATAACTTTATGTTATCTGTACAATGCATCAAAGGTAGATTTGCCTATAAGTTAAAAATGTGTCATTAAGTAGAGTTCTAAAACCTAAGCAGCAAAATAACAGCAAAAGAATATATCATTGTAGCCCTGGCCTTTTCTCAGTTTCTAGAAGACACCCAATCTCCTTCTCACCTTTGTAGTTCCATCACTTTGACCTGGAAAGCTTTTTTTTTTTTTTTTTTATGTTTGCATTATAGCTGGTTTACAGATTTCTGTCAGATTTTCCAACTGCACCGTGTGGTGACCCGATTACATGTACATATATGGTTTTGTCACATGTAATTAGATATAGTTCCCCATGCAATACAGTTGGAGCTCCTTGCTATTCCATCATTAAAGCACTAGTTATCCCCACTCCCTCCCACCCCTCCCCACCCCTCCCCCGCCCCCTTGGCAACCACAAGTCTGTTCCCCAAGTTCATGATTTTCTTTTCTGTTGAGATGTTCATTTGTGCAGTGTTTTAGACTCCAGTTATAAGAGATTTCATATGACGTCTGTCTTTCTCCTTCTGACTTGCTTCACTCAGTATGAGGGTTTCTAATTCCATCCATGTTGCTGCGAATGACATTATTTTATCCTTTTTTATGGCTGAATAGTATCCCATCATGTATATATACCACATCTTCCTAATCCAGTCATCTGACGATGGACATTTGGGTTGTTTCCATGTCTTGGCTATTGTGAATAGTGCACATCCCTTTCCTAAGAACTGTTTCAAGCCAGTAATTACAAAAAATGGCTGGAAGATAACAGCCTTCCCTCAGGGGTAGCTTGTAGCCAACGACTAATTGATCTGTGAGCACAAATCCTCCACAATGGTGGTGCCACTCACCCTCTTGAATTCCTTGTGGGAATTCCTTGGGGGAAGCTAGACTTAGCTGAACTCACATCTTTGCCAGGTTTCTTTCCTGTCCTATTCTGCTTCCATCCCTCTTCTTCAGATTCCTTCTGGAGGATACACCTTTTGTAAGTCATTTGGACAGGAATCTAGGTGTCAAGCGTCTGCTTCAAGAGCAGATAGTTGATACTGGTAGTCCTATAAATCTGAGTGTAAGGATGAAATTCTGGAGTTTGCTTATTTGCCATCTGGTTCAATGAGGACCTCTTCACTGGCTTGTGGCAAGCTGCTACAACACAGCTGCTAACAGTTTCACTTATGGTGCTGAGACAGGATCTAGGTAGAAGGGAAAGTATTAATTTGTGCCTAGTATTTGACAGTTCAGAAGAAAGAGTAGTTTGAAAGATTATGGAATCAGGAGGCTGCTGCTAAGCGCCACTGATGCACTGAGCAGTGTAGATGACAGGTACAGGGAAAGCTATTAAGAATCAATTGAAATCAAAATGTGAGTCAAAGGGCCTTGCTGGCAGCTTTTAAAGGGAACCTTCCTTATCACTGACAACCAGAGGGCAGACTGAGCTGAAGACCAGGAATAAGCTAACAACATTGGGAAAAAAAGGAAGACTGGAGAAAAAGGGATGTGGGAAGTCTTAAAGTTTGGGGGTCTCTGATACTTGCTGGGATATGCGTTAGGTTAATGAGTACTGGAGTCAAGAGCACAGAGCTACAAGAAGTTACTAACACTGAGAACCAGATATATGCCCACAGTAAGAATTCACTGACCTCTTTTTTCCACCGCAAGACAACTACAGGACAATCATTTTTACACTCAAAGTAGCTTTCCTTATTAAAGGGGTCTTTTATGGAAGATTCTGAAGGAGAGGTGAAAGAGAAAAAAATGAAGGCCCAGAGGTCTGGAGGAGGAACTCCAAGCCAACATTTCACTAAACCCTGTACCATCTCAATACCACTACCCTTTTATTCAGTGGGTAGTAGATTACTTAAGTGGTGGGAGCAGCATGAGCAAATAAAATTAGGAGATTATTATTACCATCTTTATCTCATCATATCCCCAAGCATTTTGAGAAGGAAAATGCTTGGGGATATGATGGCCTCCATCCTTCAACAAAGTGGCTTCCATCCTTCAACAAAGCAAACTGATGAGGGCAGTAGGAAACTGCTTTGGGGAAAGCCTTGCACACTGGGACTCATTGCAAGGGTTTGAGGGCGTGTTCTAAATCTAGACAGCCTTGAAAGGTGCAGACAAAGAGACATTGTCTGATCACCAAATCCTAGCATAAGATGAAGGGAAGAAGTTTGAAGAAGGTTTTGAGTAAATAAAATAAAAGCAGTAAATTTAAGAAACTTGTTACTCCCAGTTGTAGTGAGGGTGGAAATACATATTTATTTTGTTCGGATTATGGATATGCAATGGGAATAAAGTCATTCCCTGCTCTCACAAGTTTCATGGTCTTAAATGAGAAGATAGATTTGAAATAATCCCATAAGTGTTTAATTCAGTTGTGAGAAATCAGAAAAAAGAAGAAAAAGGATATTGTTATGTGAAAGAAAATCTTTATAAAATATAACAACATCCTTAATACATCGCCGTTGATTTCCGTATTAAAAGATTTTAATGCCTCCTGTTTTCTCTAGTTTCCAGGTTTACTAGAAGTAGATGGTATGTGAACTTTTCAGATAAAAGAAATGTTTCAGTATAGATTTATCACTTATTATGTCCTTTTTTTTTTCTTGAAAAGTGTGTTTATCAGGCAGGGAATTTAGGAAGAAGGAGCTGGAAAATATTTTTGAGACTCAGGAGCAAGGCTGTTATTCTAATTGCAAGGTTTCATTATAGGCACTTAAATAGAGTTAAAGACAATTAATAGTGTCTGTAAAGCCAAAGTTGCTGCATATTTGGCTGAACCTAATCAATATTTGTTTACCATATTTTAGTTTTTCTGTGTGTAGACAGGCGTTTTATTTCCAATATGAAAGTAATGTCCATAACCAAGAAAGCCTTAATTATGAAATGATTTTATTTAAATCAGTCTTTTCTGGTTATTGAACATTTCATATGAATAAATTAATCTTTATACACATGATGACTTATCTGAAATAGCTTCCTAATTCTTTAAAATGTCAAAGGCATTTTTTTCTAGTGTAGAAATTCTAAAGACACTTTCTATTTATTAGCAGAATAGGAAAATTAATCTTATCCTAAGCAAAAGCAAAAATATAATTAGGTGAATCAAGAAAAGTGTGACATTTGCCCATTAACTCTTCCTTCTGAAAATATATCTATTTTAAGAAATCATAAGACTGAATCAAGACAAAAATATGAAAACTAACTAGTTACTGTTAAGTATTAGGAAATGAATGTGGTTTTTATCTGTGACTTTTTCTAAGATCTATATAAAATAAAATGATGAAGTACTATGTCAGCTGTTAATAGCAATTGTCTGTTTTACAGAAAGCAGATAAGAGTATATCACTCATTGTGATTAGTTGTAGATGAAAGACTGATTTTACCTGATTTTTTTCTCATAATATCATTCTCCCTTTTGAGCTCTAAGTTGCACCTAGTATGGAATTTACCATAGTTTACGTGCACCTAGTTATTGTTTTACTTCACTTGGAGCCTAAAAATTGATTACTTTAAAGCATTAAAATTTTAAGAGCTGATGCTCCAACCTAAACCCAACCTTAAATTTGCTGACCTTCAACTCTAGGATAAATTTGTTTAAAAGTAATTGTGCATAAATTTTCATTGGATTTCAGTTTGCTAGCACAGGTCTTTTGTTTTTATTTTCTCAAGTAGAGAATATTTACCAAGTTTATTACATTGGACAGCCTGATCCCATTGCAAATATTATCCTTAAAAAAAAGAAGACAGAGGTATTTTTCACTGTGGAGGGAGCCATTGTACAAGATTTCATAATGTGTTGGGGGTAAAATTTTGAGTATCTGAAATATATTTCATATCTGTGTTCAGCTTTGTGTATGTGTATTTATATACATGTCGAAAATGGAAGATAAACTAGATTCAAAGAAAATGTACCAACAATGTTTATAGTGTTTAATTTCTGAGGATGGGTATTATATGTGAATATTCTTTTCTTTGGTATGTACCTCATTATTTTCTAGATTTTTTTTGCAGTGAGCATACCTTACTTAATAATGAGGAAAAAAAAACCAAAACAGTTATTTCCCCTCTAATGACTGAGCACAGCAATACACTAAGTAATTTGGGAAGCAAAAGGGACCAGACTTCCTTCCCTTTTGGAACTTTCAGTAAGACCAAATCAATTGATATGCTATGTGATAATCTTTTATTGCCTGTTATGTAGCAGATAACTCATTTCACTTTACATACTCTACCCCCTTGAATCCAAACACACAGAAAATATATACATTCACTTGATGGTATATTATTTAGTAATTTCAAATGATGATAAGGAACAAGGACAAGTATATATATATTTTTTACACGTGCATTTTTATTTATTTTTTTCCTTAATGGATTTTATTTCATTTATAGGTGCACATAAATCATCACAAGTCAATTTTATAGATTTTGTATCCCAAACCCACAGTGCATCCCCACACCCCCCAGGTTGTCTTATTTGAAAAACCAAGGTTTTCCAAAATCTGTGAGTCATTCTCTGTTCTGCAAAGAAGTTCATTGTGTCTTTTTACTTTCCACATGTAAGCGGTAGCATTGGGTGTTGCTGTCTAATTGTCTGACTGGTTTCACTTCACATGATAATTTCTAGGTCCATCCATGTTGCTATAAATGTTGGTAATTCGTTCCTTTTAATGGCTGAGTAATGTTCCATTGTGTATATGTGCCATATCTTCCCTATCCACTCCTCTGTCGATGGGCATTTAGGTTGTTTCCATGACCTGGCTGTTGCAAAGAGTGCTGCAATGAACACTGGAGTACATGTGTCTTTTCGAGTCATGGTTTCCTCTGGATAGATGCCCAGGAGCGGGATTGCTGGATCAAATGGTAATTCTATTTTGAGTTTTCTGAGGAATCTCCATACTGTTTTCCACAGTGGTTGCACCAATTTGCATTCCCACCAACAGTGTAATAGGGATCCTTTTTCTCCACACCCTCTCCAGCACTTATTGT
>PVHT020003785.1:5726227-5768588 GCA_004024745.2 Catagonus wagneri
TGTGTAGACAATAGAGTTGTAGCCTCGCTTAGTTCAGGTGTTTGCCTCCCCTGTGGCTAAAGCTGGTATGGGCGGGGCTTGCTGTAGGCTTCCTGATGGGAGGTAGTGATGCCTGCTCGCTGGTAGATGGGGTTGATTCCTCTCCCTCTGATGGGTGGGGCTTTGTCTCTGGATGAAATTAGAGGCTGGCTGTGTGCCTGAGGGGTCTTTAGGCAGCCTGTTTAGTGATGGGTGGGGCTGAGATCCCACCTGGATTGTTGTTTGGCATGGGGCTTCTCAGTGCTGATGGGAGGGACCAGATTTTCCCAGAAATGGCCACCTCCAGAGAAATGCAGGCTGCTGAATGTCCCCAAGAGCTACATGTCCAATGCCCTTCTCCCACAACAAGGCACAGTCACCCCTGTTTTCCCAGGAAATCCTCCAAGAATTGCAGTCAGGTTCCACCTGCATTCCTATGGTGACAGCTTTGCCCTTGGACCCAGTGCACATGAAAATCTGTGTGTTCCTTTCAAGAGTGGGGTCTCTGTTTCCTGCAGTCCTGTGGAGTTCTTGCACACAAGCCCCACTGGCCTTCAATGCCAGATGCTCTAGGGGCTCTTTCTCCCTGTGCCAGATCCCCAGGCGTGGGGATTTGATGTGGGGCTCAGAACTCTCAGTCCTGAAGCTGTGTCTCTGTGATACAGTTACTTTCCAGTCTGTGAGACTTCCCACCCGGGAGGTGTGGGGTTGCTTCTATCGTGTAATCGCCCCTCCTACCTCTTGATGTGTTCTCCTCTTTGTCTTTTGGAGCAGAATGTCTTTTTTGGAAGTTTACAGTCCATTTAGTTGAAGGTTGCTCGGCATTTGGTTGTGGTTTTGCTGTGTTTTGGGAGAGAAGTTGGGCTCCAGTCCTTCTATTCCGCCATCTTCGTGCCCAGGACATGTATATTTTAAATAGTTAAGTTACAAACAGGATAAAAACAGACAAACAAAAGACTATGCATAAAGACTAAATGGAGAGAGTTCCTGTCATGACTCAGTGGTAACAAACCCAACTAGTATGGATGAGGACCCTGGTTCAATCTCTGGTCCCGATCAGCGGGTTAAGGATCCAGCATTGCTGTGAGCCATGGGGTAGTTTTCAGACATGGCTCAGATCCTGCGTTGCTGTGGCTGTGGTGTAGGCTGGCAGCTGCAGCTCCAATTTGACCCCTGGCCTGGGAATTTCCATATGCTGCTGGTGCAGCCCTAAAAAGACCAAAAAAAAAAAAAAGGGACTAAATGGAAATCGGTCTAGATAATGATAATTTTTCTGCCTTTAAATTTACTGTTATGAGCATGTATGGTTCCCATAACGGAAGAAAAATAATCTTTTAATGGTTTTGATACATATAATTCTGTCCTAACTTTGGGGCATGGACACCCACTGTATAGATATTTCTCAGAAAGAGACCAGTGTGAGATAGTGAAGTTGGAGGAGACTTCAAGAAGCAGTGTAGCGCTCTCTGAGTGCTTCGAAGGAAGGATAAGATTCCATAAGAATGTGGAGAGAGAACATTCTAGAAAGAGAAAGAACTTGTATAACAGCAATTTGACTTGGACCATTTGTGAAACTAGCTTGCTCATATGGTGATAAGGATTAAGTGAGGTGGTGCACCCAGCATCGTGTCTGAACTAAAGATGCTCAGGAAATGTTAGCTGTCATGATAATGGTGACAGTGAAAATAGAGAAAAAGAAATGGACTAATGATAGAATCCAAAAGAATGAATGGCAAATCTGTTAACAGTCTGGCCCTTGAATGGAAACAAGAGTTTCAAATAGGACTTCATTGTTTTTCACCTCAGAGATCATAAGAAGAGTGCTGAGGCCTGAACAGGAACAGGCTGGGAAGCTGGTTTGTAAGGGAAGATGATGAGATAAGTTAGGACGTTCTGAATTAAAAATTTCAATGAGATGGAGTTCCCGTTGTGGTGCAGCGGAAACAAATCCGGCTAGGCACCATGAGGTTGCGATTTCGATCCCTGGCCTTGCTCTGTAGGTTAAGGATCCGGCATTGCCGTGAGCTGTGGTGAAGTTTGCAGATGCGCTCGGATCCCGCGTTGCTGTGGCTGTGGCTGTGGCCGGCAGCTGTAGCTCCGATAAGACCCCTAGCCTGGGAACCTCCACATGCTGCGGTGTGGCCCTAAAATGACCAAAAAAAAAAAAAGCGTATATAAAAAAAATAAAAATTTAAGTGAGATAGTCACCAAATAGTAGTGAAATCTTGTGGTAACCTGGAACGCAGGGAGAGTTCAAGGTTAAATCTAGGAATCATTTGTACAAAAATAAACATTGGTTTGGACTTAACTGAACTTTGGAGATTACTGCAGTTTAAGGTAAGAAAGGGGGAAAGAAGCCACCTAAGGAGGCAAAGGAATAGTGGTCAGCAAGATAGAGAGCAGAGCATGACGTGGCATCATTGAAGCAAGAAAGGTGAGATCTCAAATGACATCAACTGCTCAGCCAGAAGTCTGGAGGGAGTTGAATTAGTACAGAGGACAGACACTCAACAATTGAATCACCACTTGAAGCATCTTCCTTTCTGAATTTTTTCGTCTAATTGCAGTGTACTATGATGAAACCAGTTCACCCTCTGTTCAGTTAGCTGTTTGTTCTGCTTAAGGGGATGCCTTAACTTTAAGCTCAGTACCTTTAGGCCAGTTGCTAGGGGTCATTAAATTAATTACCCCCAAAGCACTGTATATAGATCGGCTTAGCTTAGAGAAAAGAAGTTCACAGTCACTTATCAGGAAGTGAAGGAAAAAAAGAAACATTGTAAGAAGACTTGCAAGTCAACCTAATTAGAATGAGGGAAACATAGGCTTAGTTCTGAAAATAAGCAAACAGAAAACTCAGTCCAAATCTTCTTTTCCTCTCCAAAGCTTTGTCATTTAGGGATTGAGAAGCTAGTTGAATAAAAGTTTGAGTAGAAAATGAAAAGGAGTTCTTTTCTTATGATGCAGCAGGTTAAGAGTCCAGCATTGTTACTGCAGTGACTTGGGTCCCTGCTGTGGCTCAGGAACTTCCACAAGCCTGGGATGTGACTAAAAGAGGGGGAAAAAAAAAGGGAAAGCTAAAGACGTGTTGGAGAGCTCCAAAAGCCAAGCCAAGGTACCATTTATCAGTCATTTTCTCTGTGCCAGACAACTGCTATCATTTCACATCTTTAACCAGTGTCATTCTCACAGGAACCTTGAGATAGGTGGTCTTATCAACTTAATTACAGCCGAGGAGACAGGGTGAGGGAGGCCAAGCAGTTTGCCCAAGGTTTCCTAGTGGGTTGGCAGTGCAGACAGTAAGTGTGTTGGTCCATCCTGACTCCTACAGTGGCTCTCTCACTCTTGGTGCTATAAATTCACCTCAAAAGGAAACCATCTGCCTTCTAGAAGCTCAGGATGGCCAAGGTGCCTGCCACCAAGAAGTAGGAAAGTTACATATTAGCTAGAAATAAAAAAATAAACCATTGGTACAAACAGTGGCTTAAGCTCAAAAGTATTATTATGCTAAGTGAAAGAATCCAGACACAAGACTACACATAATATCCCATTTATATGAATTTCTTGAAAGGCAAATTTTATTTTTATTTATTTTTTAAATGATTTTTATTTTTTCCATTATAGCTGGTTTACAGTGTTCTGTCAATTTTCTACTGTACAGCAAGGTGACCCAGTCACTCATACACATATACATTCCTTTTTCTCACATTATCATGTTCTCTCGTAAGTGACTAGATATTGTTCCCAGTGGAAAGGCAAATTTTAGAAAAAGCAAAACTATAATCATAGATATCATAACACTAGTTGTCTGGGGCAGGGAGGGGACAGGAGGACTGACGGTAAAGGGGTAAGAAATAACTTTTTTCATAATGGAAATATTCTGTATCATGAGTGTGTGGTGGTAACTTGACTATTAACATTTGTCAAAACTCATCAAAACTATGCATCTCATAAACTGGTGAATTTTGAGTTCCCACTATGGTGGGTTAAAAATCCGACTGCAGAAGCTCTGGTCCCTGCAGAGGCACAGATCTGATCCCTAACCCTGCACAGTGGGTTAAAGGAGCCAGCATTGCTGCAGCTGCTGCTGTAGCTGTGGTGGTATAAGCTGCAGCTGTGGCTCTGATTCAATCCGTGGCCCAGGAATTTCCACGTGTATATATACATATATGTGTGTGTGTGTGTGTGTGTGTGTGTGTGTGTGTGTCTTCTTTATTCACTCATCTGTTGATGGACACTTAAGTTGCTTCCATATCTCGGCTATTTTAAATATAATGCTGCTGTAAACAAAGAACATGTGAGGCTTTGTTTTCTTTTCTGCTGCCTTTAAAATTCTGTATCTTTAACTTTTGCCATTCTAATTATGTATCTTAGTGTAGATCTTTGGGTTCATCTTGTTTAGGACTCTGTACTTCCTATACCCAGATATCTGTTTCCTTCCTCAGGTTAGGGAAATTTTCAGCCATTATTTCATCGAATACATTTTTTTTTTTGTCTTTTTGCCTTTTCTAGGGCTGCACTCGTAGCATATGGAGTTTCCCAGGCTAGGGGTCTAACAGGAGCTACAGCTTCTGGCCTATGTCACAGCCACAGCAACGTGGGATCTGAGCCACGTCTGCAACCTACACCACAGCTCATGGCAATGCTGGATCCTTAACCCACTTAGTGATGCCAAGGATCGAACCTGCAACCTCATGGTTCCTAGTTGGATTTGTTAACCACTGAGTCACAACAGGAACTCCATCATCAAATACATTTTCTGCCCCTTTCTTTCCCTTTTCTCCTTCTGGGACTATAATGCAAATATAGGTATGCTTGACATTATTTTCACTTTTTTTTTCTTTTTGCTGATTGAATGATTTCCAGTCTTCTGTCTTCCAAGTCACTTATACACTCTTCTGTGTCATTAATCTGCTACTGATGTCCAGTGTATTTCTTATTTCGGTTTTTGTATTCTTTAGCTCTGATTGGTTCTTTTTATATTTTCTAATTCTTTGAAGTTCTCACTGTGTTCCTCTATTCTTTTCCGAAATTTGGTGGGCATTTTTAATGACCATTGCTTTGAACACGTTATCAGATAAATTAATTATCTCTTTTTCATTAGGGTTTTTTTCCTGGGGTTTTATCTTGTTCTTCTGTTTGGAACATATTCCTCTGTCTTCTCATTGTTTGGTTTTCTCTGTTTGTCTGTATGAAATTAGGTGAAATAATCACCTATCCCTGTCTTGAAGTTTTGTCCTTGTGTAAGAACATCCCTATGTAACCTGCATGTGTCCAGTGGCTTTGGTGGGAGGGCTGGAACTAAAGCAGCGTGGGATGGAGCTTTTTCCATGGTGTTTCAGAGCCATCACCTTGGCACAGGTGGCCTGGAGCTGGTGGGGCTAGAGTTGGAGCCAAGAATATGCTGGATAATTTCCTGGGGTATGTGAAGGAATGGTATGTCACCTTTAGAGGGGGTGGAGAAATTGGAGCTGGAGTGTGATGCGGCCTAGGCTCATATGCTGGAATGCTCTTGGCAGGCTTGCTAGAGCACTGGTGCTTTTCAATCTGCTATCTCTGTACTGGGACTAGGACTGAGTAAGTTTGTGTGTGCGCCCATTTAGAATGCAGTCCTGGTTTCCTATAGCACTCCAGTTCTCCCAATCATAAGTCCCACTGATTTTTCAAAACCAGTTAAGAGTGTTCATCTTCCTGATGGACTCCAGGGCTGGAGTGCCCAATGTGGGGCTTGAACCCTTGCTCCTTAGGGAGGACCTTCAAATTTGTGATATCCCCTTCCTCTTTGGGTCACCCACTGGGGATATGGGTTCTGACTCTACCTGTCCCTTTATGCCGGGCTTGGTCTGTTTTTTTTTTTCTTCTTCTTTATAGCCTTAGCTGTAGAAGAGTCATTCTTCTAATTTGTTGGGTTGTTCACAGAGGGAGCTGTAGTTAGTTGGAGTTTTGGTGTGTTCATGGAAGGAGATGAGCTCAGGGTCTTCCTACCCTGCATCTTAATCCTACCTCCTACCAAATTCCATTTCTTTTTGATAATTTCTTTGAAGAGGTGTTACCTTCAAGTTTTGCTTTTAAATTAGGAGTATTATCTTTTTTAGTAAAGAAGAATGTCTTTGTAATAGAAAATTATTATTCAGAAAACTACAGTGGTATTTCTGGAGGCAATTTTGGACAAAAGATGATCAAATGAACTCAGGAAAAGCAAACAGTAACCGCACATAAATGTAACTGTCTATGTCTCCTGGTGGAAGCAACTTTCAATTTTAGTTCATTCACTTATTCATTCATTCATTCAGCAAATATTCATTATGTTGAACCATTTAAAACTGCCATTTTTATAAGTCAAATATGGTCCTCTATTAGAAATTCCAAATGGTTTAGCAACTTCTGTGCACTTAGGTACTTTTGGGAGCTGGGAATATGGTGTTGTGTAAAATGGACATAAAATCTTTTTGAGTTAATTTTTTTTTGCGTGTGGTATAAGATAGAGGTCCAATTCCATTCTTTTGCATGTGACTGGTTCAGTTTTCCCAGCACCAATTATTGAAGAGGCTATCCTTTCCCCATTGTATATTCTTGGCTTCTTTGCCATAATTCAGTTGACCATATATGCATGGGTTTATTTCTGGGCTCTCTATTCTGTTCCATTGATCTACGTGTCAGTTTTTCTGTCAGTATCATATTTTTTGATTACTATAGCTTTGTAATATAGTTTTAAATCAGGAAGCATGATGCCTCCAGCTTTGATATTCTTTCTCAAGATTGTTTTGGCTCTTTGGGGTCTTTGTGGTTCCTAGCAAATTTTAGGATTGTTTGTTCTAGTTCTGTGAAAAATGCCATTACAAATTTCATTGGTATTGCACTGAATATGTAGATTGTTTTGAGTAGTATGGACACTTTAACAATATTAATTCTTCTAACCCATTAGCATGGATTTATTTTTGAGATATGGCTTCATTTTAATTTAATTACTTATTGTCAAATAAGGTCACATTCTGAGATATTAGGGGTTAGGAATTCAACATATCTTTCTTAGAGGGTACATAATTCAACCCAATTGGGGGCTGTGTAGATAGAATTTAAAATCTTAAGGATAAACATCTCTTTTCATAAGTGGGAATTATGCATCAATTTTTGATGCATAATTCCCACTTTTTCAATCTTAAAATCCCTAGAAACATCCATCCAGCAATGTTCCTTTCTTAGGCTTAAGGATTCCCAATACCAGATGTTTAAGTCTGCTAGAAAATCTACGTATGGCAGAGGAAAAATGCAAAGAAAAGAAAAGTTCTCAAATGCCACTTAAAAAATTGCTAGGGTTTACTTTAAAACAAAGCAACATTGGAAATTTTTCCCCCAAGTTCTCTAATTTCAAAAACACTAATAGACAATGTTCATAGTATTGGAATCTTTCATTTCCCGTAAAACATTATCCTCTGCTAATAAATGTTTGGAGCAGTTATGACACTTCGAATAAATTCAAAGAAAATATAAAGTTAAAGTGGCATTTCCAATGAATACAGAAAAGATGGATGACTTAATAAATGGTACAGGGACATTTAGCTAACCATTTGGGAAAAGGTTAAGGCCTACTTCACAAATTAAACTCCAGATTTATTAAAGATTTATATATAATTGAATTATAGATAGATTTTTTAATTAGGTAAAATAAATCATAAAATAACTATGGAAAAGTACAAGTGGATATTTACTACATTTTGGAATTGGGAAGCCTTCCTAATTATAAATGCAAATGTACTATCCATAAAAAGAGATATGAATTGGTTTAAATACATAAAAAATTAAAACTATTTGGTATATAAAAATGGCATAAAAACATGGAAAAAATAAAGATGTGTATTATATATATGACATATAATATATATATTTTTTCATATAAAATACTTACAAATTGCTGACAAGTTCATTCTCCAATAGAAAAATGGCAAAGGGAATTCCTTTGTGGTTCAGCAGGTTAAGGATATGGTATTGTCACTGCCTTGGCTCAAGTCACTTTTGTACTTTTGTGGCGATGGTATCTCTAAAGCCTTTTTCAGTTCTCATACACTATGACTCTGAATACATAGGATATAGTTGGTACTTTTTGATAGATATACTGTTGAATTGACCTTCCAGTGTAAAACATTTTAACCTTATATAAAGTTTAGTTAAATCACTTAAACTTCAATTACTGTATATCATATAAAAATTTGGAACCTTTTAAAACCAACTTTACTAGGATCTTTTGGTTGCATAAGACAGAATCCCAATTCAAACTTGCTTTAGGAAAAAAAAGCAAACAAAACCAACACCTCCACACATTCCTACATCTTTTTTTTGTTTTTGTTTTTCTCCTTTTCTAGAGCCTTACTCGCGGCATATGGAGGTTCCCAGGCCAGGGGTCCAATCTGAGCTATAGACTCCAGCTTACACCACAGCCACAGCAACCCCTGTATCCTTAACTCACTGAGCAGTGCCAGGGATTGAACCTGCAACCTCATGGTTCCTAGTCAATTCGTTAACCACTGAGCCACGACGGAAATTCCACATTCCTACATCTTTAACCCCCCTGTGTTTTGAAACACTGTCTGAGCTTTGATAGAAATGTAGGATCAGGAGTTCCTGTTGTGGCGCAGCGGAAATGAATCCGACTAGTAACCATGAGGTTGCGGGTTCGATCCCTGGCCTTGCTCAGTGGGTTAAGGATCTGGCGTTGCTGTGAGCTGTGGTGTAGGTCGCAGATTCAGCTCAGATCCTATGTTGCTGTGGTTGTGGTATAGGCCGGCAGCTTAGCTCCGATTCAGCTCCTCGCCTGGGAACCTCCATATGCCACGGGTGTGGCCCTAAAAAAGCAAAAAACAAACAGCAACAAAAAAACAAAAATAAGAAATATAAGGTCAGGAAGTTCTCTGGTAGCCTAGTGGTTGAGGATCCCACATTGTCACTGCTGTCTCATAGGTTTGATCCCTGGCCCCGGGAGCTTCCACTCACTGCAGGTGCAGTTGAAAAAATAGAAATGTAAGTTCAAATTGATCTAATTATTATCTCCTGCTAAATGCCAAATAGTTAACTTCTTACTCTTAGTAGTAGAACAATTCTAGGTAGAATAGACCTGAGGGCCAGCTATGGCCTCCAGGGACTTCCAGTAATTTAACCTTCCATTTCTGGAAGTTTCTAGAAGAAAATCCCATTCCTGCTGAACCGCTAGTCAAATATTTCTTAAACACATTAAGAAGAGCAGCCATATGTCTAGAATCTCTTATGCCTGTCAATCCTCCAGGTTGTAGGGCACTGTGGTATTTATTTTTTTGTTTACCCAGCCCTCTCTTCCTCCTCCTCTTGAATTTCTTGAGCAATGACCCCCCTCTCTCTCCATGTGGTCTAGGCATGCCTGTCAGTCACAGCATATTCACCAACACCCTATCCCTACTTCCTGCTAAGGACTATGACCCAAGCTGGTTAATCAGAGTCCTAGGTTTGGACTAACATATCAAAAGAGATATGCTCTTCCCCCTAAAGTAGGTAAACTCAGGATGAAAAATTGTGTTGCTTATGGCCAGAGAAAGCCATTTGCCATAGGAAAAGATAAAGCATGAAATACACAGGCAGAGCTAGAGATGATGAGGAAGACAGAGAATTGGTGACATCACTTAGGCCTGTGTAAATAATAGTCCTGAAGCTTGTTCTACCCTAGACTTCCCATGTATATGAACCAATAGAAAAAAAAAAATTTTTTTTTTTTCTTATTAACTTGAATTGAGTTTCTCTCCAAAACCAAACAGCTCTAACTTATGGTACTTCTCACAGGGCAGCTCCCACAGGCCTCAGTTTCTCAACCAGTCTTCCTCTTATCTTCTGAGTGACTACCCCCTGTTCTCTTGGGAGTGTGTGTGTGTATATGGGAGGGTGGTTTTTGAATTGTCAAGAGATTTTAATAATAAGAAAGAACATGATTGTTTGTTTCAAAAAATTTCTATTTTTAAACACACACACAAGTTTCATTTCTGTGTAGGCCCACTGATCCATGGATTCACCCTGACACTGAACATTCTTTTCCATTCTAATATTCAATACAGAACTAGTTTCAGAGAATTTGGAGTGGCAGATTCTTTGCTTAAAAAAATTTTATACCAGGAAACTTGTAATAGTCTTCCATTGCTACTTAACAAATTACCCCAAACTTAACAATTTAAGGAACTAGACATCATTTCACAGTTTCAGAGATCAGGAGTCCAGGAGTGGCTTAGCAGTGTGATTCTGCCTCAGTCTCTTATAAGGCTGCAATCAGGGTATCAGCCAAGGCTGTGGTCATCTGGAGGCACTACTCCAGGGAAGAATTTTCTTCCAAGCTCATTCCCATGGCTGGCAGCCCTCAGTTCCTCACAACATGCGCCTCTCCACAGGTTGCCTCACAACATGGCAGCTGGTCTCCCCCAGTGAGCAATATTAAAGAGCAAAAGAGTGAGAATAAATGCCCAAGGCAAAAGCCATAGTCTTCCTTTAACCATTTTAAATAACAAAGTGGCTAAGAGCCTTAAACTCTTAAGAAACGTTTTATTCCTATCTTCAAATGAGAATTAGGGAGTTGCTAGAAGTACAATTCAGAAAATCAGAATTAAAATACAGCCATGAGATTATAATAGGTGGGAAAATGGCATAATTATAAAAATCTGCAAATACATTGATTGCTTTGAGTTACAAATCACGGTCATATGGCCAGTGGTATAAACAAGAAGGTTCCAGGGCCTCTGAACTCTAGAAAAAACAGAATTCCAGAGGAATAAGACAGCTAGCCTCAGCTCAGCCACTTACTCCCTTTGTCACTTATGCTCATACCACATCCGGGACAGGAGGGCTGAATCTTGTCCCATGCCCATTCGTGTCCTCCATTCCTTAAGTATCCCCACCTATAGAGCTTTCCTGTAAACTCCTTAAACAGTGTATGTATTATCTGGTGATGAACCAAATATGGTCTGATCAACAATTATACTTTTTAACGATTTAAAATCACAATTTTAATTTTTTTCATTCGTGAATGTCATTTGCACGCAGTTCCCATATTTATATACTTTGAATTCATAACTTGTCACTATACCAGCAGTTCTCAACCTTGGCTACACATTAGAATCACCTGGAAATTCCTTTCTGTTCCAGGATTCAACACAGGAATTGAAAGAAAATATTGAACTGGTTTCCATAAACTAATAGTAACAGTTTTTACTAAAAAGCAAACAAACAAAAAAGGATTTCCTTAGTGGGAAATCAAGATTGAAAACTAACACTGCAGAATCTTTCTGCTTAAAGTGTCCTATGTAATAACAGCATCCTTATCACCTGGGAGCTTGTTAGAACTACGGAATCCCAGACCCTACTTCTGAGTCAGAATCTGCGTTTTAACAGGATTCTCAGATGATTCATATGACCGTTAAGGTTTTATTTTGTTTTGTTTTAGTTTTTATCCATTCATATTATTATAAAATATCTCATACCTAAATGTATAGGCATATACAAACCCCCATATAGTATCCATTTTGTCCTACAGGTTAAGATAAAAACTACAATGAAAAGAAAGTTAGAAATAGTTGAGATTTCCTTTACGGTCTTTCTAGAGTTTATTCATCTACTTTCCTTCCCAGAGGTGAAGCTGTTCCGAAACCTCCCTTCCATGTTTTTATGTCTTCATTGCATTTCTTCCTATTGCTTAGTGATTCTAAACAGTAATCTGTGTAATTTCTCTATAATTTCTTTGTATGTTTATTTAACATTCTGTGTTAAGTCCATGCTGACAGATGTAAGTCCAAAACAGTTAATCAACTATAGTGTCATAGTCCATCATGTGACTATATCACACATTATATAATTTATTCTATATTTTAAATTAATCATTAATCTGAAAATTCATATGGTCTCCCATTTTTCACAGTTACAGTGTTGAAGTAAACATTTTATTCTGGCTTCCTTTTATACTTGTGAAAGTGATTCTATAGGTTGTATTTAGCAATTTTATGAAATGCTCCTAAACCAGTATACAAATAACACAGCCACCAAATCCCGTCATCATAACCAACACAATATTGTTTACAGTTTTTTCTCATCTGGAATCAGTGACATACAACATACATATGGACTTGCATTTCCACGATTATAGGTTGATTGATAATAATTTATTGGTTTAGTGACCCTTAAGTTTAGCTTTTCTGTCAAACAATCAAATTCTTTGTCTATTTTTCTTTTCTTCTTTTTTTTTTGTCTTTTTAGGACCGCACCTGTGGCATATGGAGGTTCCCAGGCTAGGGGTCTAATCGGAGCTGTTGCTGCCAGCCTCCGCCACAGCCACAGCAACGCCATATCTGAGCCTCATCTGCAACCTACACCACAGTTCATGGCAACGCCAGACCGTGAACCCACTGAGCAAGGCCAGGGATCGAGCCCTCAACCTCATGGTTCCTAGTTGGATTCGTTTACGCTGCACCACGACAGGAACTCCTCTTTGTCCATTTTTAGCACATAAGTATTTAAAACAAAAAAATTCATCTACGAAGTAATTTGTATTCCACAAATTTTGATGTATTTGTATCATTTTTATTCAGTTAGAAGGAATATATCATTTTTAAGACTTCATTAAGATGCAAAAGTAGATGTTTGACACACATATATGATATGAAATCATCACCACTGTCAGGTGAATAAACATATCTGAGTTCTCAAAGTTATTTTCTTTTTGTGGTAAGAACACTTAAAATCTACTCTGTTAGCAAATTTTGAGTATACAATACAGTTTAGTTAAGTATAGCCACATTGCGGTACATTAGAACTTATCCATCTTGTAGAACTGAAATTTTGTGCCCCTTGACGAACATCCTCCCATTTCCCCCTCCCTACCAGGTCCTGGCAACCATTATTTTACCCTCTACTTCTATGAGTTTGACTATTTTAGATTGCACATATAAGTAAAATCATGCGATATTTGTCTTTCTGTATCTCATTTATTTCCTTTATTATGTGTCTTCCATCCTCATCTTTATGGTCACAAATGACAAGATCGCCTTCTTTTTTAAGGCTGAATAACATTCCATGTATATACATACCAAATTTTCTTCATCCATTCATCTGTTGATGAACATTTAAGCTGTTTCCATTTTTTAACTATTATAAATAATGCTGCAGTGAACATGGAGATTCATGTATCTCTTCAAGATAAAAATTTCATTTATTTTGGATTTATACCCAAAAGTAGGATTGCTGGATCATATGATAGTTCTAATTTTAATTTGTTTAGGAAACTTTGTGATGTTTTCCATAAGGGCTCTTTCAATTTTCATTCCCAACGATAGCATATAAGGGTTCCCTCTTCTCGACAGCCTCACCAACATTTATCTTCAGTCTTTTTGCTAGTAGGCATTCTAACAGGTATGAGGTGATAATTCATTATGGTTTTGACTTACGTTTCTTTGATGATTAGTGATGTTGAACAGCTTTTCATAAACCTATTGTCCATTTGTATGATTTCTATGAAAAAAAGTCTATCCAGATCCTCTTTTTTAATTGGGTTATTTGGCTTTTTGCTTTTGATTCGTATTAGTTTTCTTATATATTTTGAATATTAATTCTGTATCAGATATATGATTTGCAAATATTTTCTCCCATTCCATAGTTTGCCTTTGTGCTCCATTGATTTTTTTTCCTTTGCTACGCAGAAACCTTGTAGTTTGTTGTGGTCTCATTTGTCTATTTTTGCTTTTGTTTTCTTTGTTTTGCCCAGAATAATATCAAGGTGGTTTTTTCCTATGTTTTCTTCTTGGAGTTTTGTGAATTCAAGTTTTCCATTTAAGGCTTTAAGCTATTTTGAGTTGATTTTTGTATATGGTATAAGATAAGGATCTGATTTTATTTTTATCTTTCTGTTTGTAGATATCGAGTTTTTTCCAACACTATTTATTGAGGAAACTATCTTTTCCTCATTGTGTATTCCTGGCAGTCACATCAAAGATCAATTCACTATAGACGTGTGGATTTATTTATGTGTTCTCTAATCTGTTCCATTAGTTTAAATGTCTGTTTTTATACCAGTACCATACTATTTTGATTACTGTCACCTAAATGAGAGCCAGGATCTGGGGACACCAAATTAGAGGAGGCAGTTTATTAACTTAATATATATTTTTCATTAATATAATTTTTTAAAGTTTTTGTACAGTTATGATACGGTAGGTTTTTAAAGTTTAACATATATGGCATGTTTTATTCCCATTGCATAGGACATAGCCTATAACTTTACTGTTCAGTGTTGTACATTATATTTTTCCCTTCATAAAATACATTATGAATCTTGGAGCACAATCCCTAATTATGATACCTAATATAAGGAAATTCTAGCCACTCAAGCTTTGTACTTTAATAGCATAGTTTACAAGTATACATTATAGCAAAAGTGAAAGGAAAACTTTCTATGCTTATCCAAATATTTCATAATTCCTATCACCAAGTGCCTTGGAGGTGGACAATACAGGCTCAATCAATATTTGTTTTCATATTTTTTAATTTTTAACTGCCTCTTCCTCTCCTTAAGTTCTTGAGTCCTGATGGAATGCTCTAACATGGCTGTAAGGTTTGGTTCAGAGCAGCAAAGACTTCTAAACGGGGATGGTCAAGGCAGCATGATTTATGATAGCTAGAAATAGAAAGCATTTTAGATTTCAAACAGATTGTGAATAGTTAAATAAATCACTACGTATTCAAGCAAATATTACATGAGTGTTACAAACCATAAATGTAAAGAATAATTAACATCACAGGGAATATACCCCTGTAAAATGTTAATTTGAAAAGTGTGTGGGGAGTTCCCGTCGTGGCTCAGTGGTTAATGAATCCAACTAAGAACCATGAGGTTGCGGGTTCGATCCCTGGCCTTGTTCAGTGAGTTAAGGATCCGGCGTTGCCGTGAGCTGTGGTGTAGGTCGCAGACGCGGCTCAGATCCTGCGTTGCTGTGGCTGTGGCATAGGCCAGCAGCTGTAGCTCCTACCCCTAGCCTGGGAACCTCCATATGCTGTGGGTGCGACTCTACATAAAGGCAAAAAGACAAAAAAAAAAGTTAAAAATAAATAAAAGGTTTGTGGAGATTAAGAGGAAAAAATCAGAATGCAAAATCACATGTATAGTGCAATCTGAATGTTCCCTACTCGCTCCTACTTTGAGTATTCTATGGACTAGCATCATAGGCATCACCTGGAGCTTATTAAAAAATCAGACTCAGGCTCCACTCTAAACTCACTAAATAAGAGTCTTTTTTTTCAATAGGGCCACACCCATGGCATATGGAAGTTTCTAGGCTAGGGGTCAAATCAGAGCTGCAGCTGCTGGCCTACACCATAGCCATAGCAATGCCGGATCTGAGCTGCATCTGTGACCTATACCACAGCTCACAGTAATGCCAGATCCTTAACCCAATGAGCAGGGCCAGGGATCGAACCTGGGTCCTCATGGGTACTAGTTGGGTCCATTACCACTGAGCTACAGTGGGAACTCCCTGAATCAGAATCTTAAGGTGATTCCTTGGCACATCAAGGCCTAAGAAGCATCAACCAGGTCTTATTGACTTAGGGAACATCATCAAGTTGCTTTAACAATTTGAATCAAAGTTCAATGCCTCATTAGCACCCTACAATCTAAGACCACAGTCCCCCTCCAAATACACATCAGTGTCCCCAAGGAGGTTTCCATTAAGTATAAACTCAGGCATTGGGGTAGAGGCTTTACTTCTCCCTTAATATCTCCAAGGGGAAAATGGTCTTTGATAATAATAATTACTTTTAAATTGTGCCAAAGAAAGTAGGAAGGGATGTATTTTCACTCTTGTGATCCCTTTTTGAATATGCTTTTTGTGAAATCTCTGCCCATTCGTTTTCCTTTCTCTTCCCTCCTGTCCTTCTCCTTTCTTACCTAAGAAGGTTTATGGAGGAGACTCAGCATCCCAGAGTTAGGAGAAATGATCACGCCCTCATGTGCAGTGATGGATATCACAAGAGAAAGCAACATGCATGCTGTCCCATCCTTTCACACTAGGCTACAGGCATTACCATCCCTCTTAACCATTGTCCCAATGGCAACTTTGTTATAGTACTGAGTCCACCCTGGTCCACTACTAGTCAAAAGTCTCCTCTAAGCACTGCCCTCATGGTTAGACTAGTTTTCCTTGGACCTAGGGGATAAATCATGATCCCACTACTTTAGATTGGCATGCGGGGCTCTACAAGTTCACTACCCATATCATATTTCCTAAGTCAAGTGCCTCTGCCTGCTTAGTTAGTTGCTGGTGTCCTCAAGTGATTCAGTGCAATGCTCTGGCTCGCCATTAGCCATGCCTGTGAACTTCTTGTTCTTTGGGCTGATATCACCAGCCTTCTCCACATGGCAGTTACCACATGTCTGCCAAGAAGGGGAAGTGGGAGAGGATATGGGCTTAAACAGAAATTAGACAAGGGTAAAGGGATTTGAGATAGGGAACATTTCTCCTGAGAGTTTCCTAGAAAAAAAGACTATCCTGGTTATATTCAAGCATGGAGTATATAACACCAAAGAAAAACAAAGTAATGGGATTTAGAAGATCTAGTCACTTGTCCTGGTTCCCTGTGTGACCTTGGGAAAGTCAGTCTCAGACCTCCAATTTCCTTCTTTATACAATGATGGGTGAAAATATTTGCACAGTCTATCCTCAAATTCTGGTCAAGTTCAGTAACATAATATTTGGAAAGAGGCTTTGAAATCTGAAAGATATAGTATTAGTACTAATAATATGCAGCATCATGGTAAGAAAAAAGATAATCTGTGCCAAAACTGGCCTCAAAAATACCACACCTCTTCACCTGGTAGAACCCAGGAATTGGTATTATATATTACAAAGTCAAGAGTAAACTTGGAGACTGGTCTAGATTAAAAGCCAATAATGCATTAGAAAGTGATGCACAGCTGCTACTTGGTAGGGGAAATTGAGGCCATCTAGAAAGAATAAAGTGTTTATTACGGGGGGGAAGCATTCTGTTCTAAAAAGCATACAATTAAAAAAAAATCTATGCAATTGTTTGGATCCTAAATATGGGAGGATTTACATTTCTTAATGTATCTTTCAGTCTACATAGATTTGTAGCAAAAATAAACACCATATATAAAATACAATGACTTTGTTTATTTGGTTAAATTAGCTGAAGGCATTGTTTACTTCATAATTAAAATTCATTTCTCAGTGTTTCTTAACTTTGTTGACTCTTTGATCAATTTTTCCTCAGTTCTGTCCTCATTATTTTCCTCCTTTCTTTTTCAATTTCCTTTCTAAAATGTTTCAAAATATTATAAAAGTTGGAGAGAGATGAAGTTTTTTACTGGAAAGAGATGAAACTTCCAAACTCATTCTCAGCTCATCATCATGGCACCTAGAATATGGAGTGGAAATTTGTATCTTGAGAGTGCCTCAGTGCTTAAGCATGCAGAACAGATGTTTCAATTCACAAGTTTTCCCAGTTTATTATACATGATATCTCTATATGTGTGAGGAACACTGCTTGGGGAATAGACCTTTCCATTTCCCCAGCAAGCCGATGCATGAAAATGGGCTTTTGAATCAGGTTCTGTTAACCTCAGGAGAAGAGGTTTCTCAAATATTAATTATTTTCAAACAAGGACATCAAGGGAAAACAATCACTGTGCCATACTATTAACCTCTGCCCGTGTCTTTCCCCTACTCAGAATGCATTTAATTGGATGCACCCATCTTACGGGAATGGTTTAATTTCACATCCTTTGTGAAACAGATGTACCCAACTTGGATCAGCAGCTCTTTATTCAAAGGACTAAACAGTACCTGTTGGTGTTATATTTTCATCATCATCATTAGCAACATGGAAGGGGAAAAGGTGGTACTGCATAGGGAAGTGATTATTTTCACCTCTTCCTGTTGCACTGCTAAGTTCCATGATGCCAGGGGCCGTTGTTATCTCTCTTTGCCACCCCCTCACAAAGGCTAACACAATGCCTTTCACGTGGTTAGTGTTTAAAAAATATTGCAAAGTTAATTATGTAAAATGGCCTTGCTAACTTTGGCGACCTAACTTTGCTCTTGTATCAGGGCTAGAAGAGAGGAGGAAGAAGAAATAAGGAAATAAAAATCAATCCTGAAAGCTGTTGGGACAAAGAAAGGTAAGGAGCAAAGATGGCCTTATAAGAAAAATGCAAAAGGAGTTCTTCAGGTGGCACAGTGGGTTAAGAATCTGACTGCAGTGGCTTGGGTCACTGTGGAGGAACAAGTGTGATTCCCCAGCCCAGTGCAGTGGCTTAAAGTATCCAGCGTTGCCACAGCTGCAGCGGAGGTCACAGCTGAGGCTTGGATTCAGTCCCTGGCCTGGGAACTTTCATATGCCTCAGGCACGGCCATGAAAACACACGTACACACACACACACACACACACACACACACACACACACACAAATATGAATCAGATAATCCTCAGGTCTGAAGGTTTAGTTTCTCACTCACCTATCTCTGCTTCTCTTAATTCTCCTTCTTGCCTACAGTGATCTTCCAAACAACCCCGAATAAGTCTTCTAATTGCACATAGTTAATAATAATCAAACCACCTATTTTTCAGACACTGCCAGTAGATAGGTCAACTAATACAATTCTGAATGGAAAATAGCTAAGGAGCATATACTAAGAGTTCTAAAAATACTTACACATCATCTCAGTAATTCCACTCTGGGACACTAACTCTCAACAAAGATATATTCCTTAAAGTCTTCAATAAATCTTTATTTATACAGAGAAAGGAACAATCCAACAGTTCTGCAGCAGGGGAAGAGGTGAATAAATTATGACACAAGCCTCTTGCTGGAATGTTTATTAAAAAGTTATTTTAGGGAGTTCCCGTCATGGCTCAGTGGTTAACGAATCTGACTAAGAACCATGAGGTTGCGGGTTTGATCCCTGGCCTTGCTTGGTGGGTTAAGGATCTGGCGTTGCAGTGAGCTGTGGTGTAGGCTGCAGACGCGGCTCGAATCCCGTGTTGCTGTGACTGTGGCGTACCGGCAGCTACAACTCCGATTGGTTCCTAGCCTGGGAACCTCCATATGCCGCAGGCATGGCCCTGGAAGAGACAAAAAAAAAAAAAAAAAAGTTATTTTAAACTATGTTTTAAAGGCATTTCAACCTATCTTATTTTTAAAATTAAGATACAATGAAATTGACCTTTTTTAAAATGTGACCAGTTCTATAAATATTAGCACCCATATAGATTTGCATAACCACCAGCAAAATCATGATAAGAAACTGTTGTGTCATCCCAAATAAACTCCCTGTGCTATTCCTTTGTCATCACACACTGGCCCCCACAGTTTTCTGTGTTTATAGTTTTATCTTTTCAGGAATGTCACGTGAAAGGAATCATTGGTATGCACTTCAAGCCTTTTGGGACTGGCTTCTTTTCACTCAGCATGCCTTTGAGGTTCATCATTGTTGATGTGCGTAACAATAATTCTTTTTTTACTGCTGAGTGGTATTCCAATGCATTGATATTATACAGTTTATTTATTTACCTATTGAGGGACATTTGGTTTGTTTCCAGTGTTTGTTGATTAATAGAGTTATTATACACATTTGTGTACAGGATTTTGTGTGAATATAAATTTTTATTTCTAGAAGATTAATATGTGGGAATGGGATTACCAGATCACGTGGTGCTATGATCATAAGAAATTATCCATCTGTTTTTCCAGTGTTAAAAGCATTTTTAATAACAAAGGGAAGTGCCGATATTATAAAGGAGAAAGGAGAAAATGAAATTATATACACAGTATTAGATATGCATAAGAATAAGACTAGAAGGAAATAGATCAAAATGATAAAAAGTGGTTTTCTTTCTGTGATTGGCTTATAGATAGGCTTTCTTCTTTTTCTTTGTAAACTCGATGGCTCTTGACGTTACCAAGCAGTAAGTAAAAGCATCAAATTTACTCAGAGGCCCCACTTCTTCTATCAACTGTAAATATCTAGTCTTGTCCGGAGAACCCTCTCCCTCTCTAGTTTCTTCTTATAGAAGCAGAACCATGAAGTAAGAGCAGCTTCGTGTATTTCTGCAGCTCCTCTATTGTAATGTCTGAGGATTCTACTTCCTGCCCCCCTGTTGCCCATTGTGCTATGCTACCCACAACTTGAAGGCTGTGCTTTCACCTTGGTCATCAGGCAAGCTCCAGCTGCTTTTCTGGTGGCTCCTGGTGACACCTCTCCTCCTGTCATCCACTACTGTTCCCTCTGACCACTGTCTTGCCGACACTAAAGACTTGAGCCTCACTCATAGTGTTTTTTCCCAGGAGCCAATGACTCTCCCTCCTTCAAGACTCTAGAAGGAATCTAAGACTATCAAGGAGGTCTGTCGCTGAGTCAACCCCACTGTGGACCAGGGACAATGGTCCCGCCCACAGGACTCCTTAACACCAGTTGAATTCAGCCTTGAGAGCAGAGAGAAGCTGCTGGGCATTCTCTGGCTGCACACCACAGACCTCTAGGGGGCAATGTTGTCTCACACCATGCGGTTATCTCTGTGCAGGTTAACTGACCTCTCAGCAAAATTGTTGCTGCACTAGTTAGTGTATTTTCCAAATATTTCATGAGTATGCACTACTTTTATAATAGGAAAAAAAATAAATTACTAATAAGCTGGAGAAATCATGGAGTTATTTAAACACCAAAGCAAAATACTTCTAGAGGGCATTATCTAAAATGTAAAAATAGCTTCCATTTTATTGTCTACTTTCTAGACCATTGCTTTCTCTGTTAACTTTTCTCATGATTCAAAGCCCAAAATTATGTGTCCTTAAATTGCCAGATTATATGACTCTTGATTTTAATTGTCCATATTTAAAATTGTATTGAACACCCATTTTTAAAACTTCTAAAATAATTTCAGCAGTATCCTCTAAGTTTCTCAGGGGAAACCAAGGGTAATGCTTCTTCCCTTTCTGTTGTACAGAGGTAACAGAGAACTAAAGAGATGGATATTAGTCTTGGTTCTTGCAAGAACATCTGTATATAAATACAAAATATTCGTTTTTTAAATTTGTATTGAAGTATAGTTGATGTATAATATATAAGTTACAGGTGTACAATATAGTGATTCACAATGTTTAAATGTTATATTCCATTTATAGTTATTATAAAATTATAAGATATTGTATTTACAGTATATGTTTGTAGCTTATATTATACATAATAGTTTGTACCTCTTAGTTCCCCGCCCCGATATTGCCCTTCCCCCCTTTTCTCGCCACACTGGTAAACCACTAATTTGTTCTCTGTATCCGTAGTCTATTTCTTTTTTGTTACAACCACTAGTTTGTTGTATTTTTTGGTTCCATATGTAAGTGATATCATACAGTATTTGTCTTTCTCTTTCACCTAAGTGAAATGTAAATTATTCCTTTTTTTTTTTTTTTTTTGCTTTTTAGGGCCACATCTGTGGCATTTGGAGGTTCCCAGGCTGGGGGTCGAATTGGAGCCTCAGCTGCAGGCCTACACCACAACCACAGCAACACCAGATCGTTAACCCAGTGAGTAAGGACAGGGATCGAACCTGCAACCTCATGTTTCCTTTGTCTTTTTTAGGGCATATGGAAGTTCCCAGGCTAGGGGTGCAGTCGGAGCTATAGCTTCTGGCCTATGCTACAGCCACAGCAATGCAGGATCCGAGCTGCTTCTGTGACCCACACCACAGCTCATGGCAACGCCAGATCCTTAACTCACTGAGGGAGTCCAGGGATCGAACCTGTGTCCTCATGGATGCTAGTAAGATTTGTTTCTGCTGAGACACGACGGGAACTCCTCTGAGTTGAGCTGTCCAGCTAAGGATAGTTCACCCACTCCTTCCGTGTGACCACTATCTGCCTTTTCCCCCTACTGATGATGAGCTGGACATGCAGACCTATTATCTGTGTGGCCAGGAAGGAACAAGCTATTCAGAGTTATAGGTTGAATGTAAAAATAACCAACTTCACCAGAAAAAACAAAAACTTTATTCATTTACCAGTTATTTATATAGAGTGCCCTCTTCCTGCAAGAACTGTTCCAGGTGCTCAAATATAGTGGAAAACTGCATAGACAAAATTCTTGCTCTCACATAGTTCACATTCTGGGCATGGATGGGAGATGGCTACAAAAGAATTAAAATAGGCTAGAGACTGACTTGTGGAGGCTACTTTATTTTGGGGGGGTCAGGAAAGGCCTCTTTGAGGAGGTGATATTTTAGTTGAAATCTGAGAGATAAAGAGCTAGCCTTGAGAGAGTAAGAGGTTTGAGGCAGTGTTCCAGAAAAGGAAACACCTAACGCAAAGGTGGGAACAAATTGGATAGGCTTAAGAAACGAAAGTAGTGAAGAGTGGCTGGAGTAGAGCATCAAGGGAAGAAGGTAAAGTCAGAAAGTTAGGCAAGAATCTAGTCAAGTAACAATCTTATGGGCCAAGGAAAGGAAGTAGAATTTTATTTCAGTCCAATGAGAGATGTGGAGGAATTCACACAGAGGAATGAAATGATCTGATACAGGTTTTTTAAAACCCTCTGACTTCCATTAGGAAGGTAAGCTAGGGAGCATGGGGATTTTTTAGGCGGCTCTCACAGTAACTGAGGCCAGAGATGATGAAGGTATGGAGCAAGACCGCATCAGTACAGGAAGGAAACCAAGTCATTATATCCCTTGAAGATAGAGCTCTTGGGATTCGTTGATTAATTAGATACACATGGTGGCGGGGGAAGAAAGTGTAAATAAAAGGATTACTCTTGGCTTTTTAGTTTGAACAACTAAAGGGGTGGTAGTTCCATTTCTTGAGGTGGGAAGACTGAGGAGAGCATCTTCCAGGGGGAGAAATTGGTGTTGAACATGTAAGCCTAATAGCCAAGACTTTGGGTGACTTCAAGCCTTTCCCTCTGCAGTTGCTAGTTTGAAAGGTAGAGTCAAGCTGGTAAGCATTCTTCTGAGTAATCTGGTCTGACTGGAATTTTATCCAGAAGGAGAAATCCAGGGCTGGGTTTAAGATCTAGGGGGAGCAACCTGTCACAACAAAAAAGAAATGTTTCTTAAGATGATTGTTAGATAAGCCTCCAGAAAGAGTAGCTCCCCAGAGTGGCTTAATTCCAACTAAGTAGCTATTACTAATCTGACTCCCACCTCCTGGCAGACCTTTCTGATTTTCTTCTAAAACTATTTAGTGTTATGTTCTATGTATATTCACATTAATTGAAAACACATATAGGAGTTACCATTGTGGCTCAGTGGAAATGAACCCAGGTAGTATCCATGAGGATGTGGGTTTGATTCCTGGCCCCATTCAGTGGATTAAGGATCCTGTGTTGGGAGTTCCAGTCATGGCGCAGTGGTTAACGAATCCGTCTAGGAACCATGAGGTTGCGGGTTCGATCCCTGGCCTTGCTCAGTGGGTTAAGGATCCGGCGTTGCTGTGAGCTGTGGTGTAGGTTGCAGACGCAGCTCGAATCTGGCGTTGCTGTGGCGTAGGCCAGCGGCTATAGCTCCGATTAGACCCCTAGCCTGGGAACCTCCATATGTCGCAGGTGCGGTCCTAGAAAAGGCAAAAAGACAAAAACAAACAAACAAATAAATAAATAAATTAGCATAGAGTGGTCTCTCTGAGGGAGAGATATTTAATCAGAAAGATGGAGAGAAGGAAAACTTCCTAAGTTTAGGAAAAAATTTTGGGAGTTCCTGTTGTGGCTCAGTGGGTTATAAACCCAGCTAGCAACCATGAAGATGCAAGTTCCATCCCTGACCTCGCTCAGTGGGCTCAGTGAATTCAGTGAGTAAGGATCCAACATTGCTGTATCTGTGGTATAGTTCGCAGACAAGGCTCTGATCCCATGTTGCTGTGGCTGGGGCATAGGCCGGCAGCTGTGGCTCCAACTACACCTAGCCTAGGAGCTTCCATATGCCACAGGTGCAGCCCTAAAAAGGAAGGAAGGATGGAAGGAAGAAGGAAAAATGTTGACAGGCCATTACCCAATGAAAAAAATTGGAGGTACTAAAAGAAGGTGAGTCTACTATCCACCTAGGATTTTCTTGAGCAAGGTAGAGAGAGTCATCAATTGGTTTTGTAAGGTAAGTCTGGGATAGTGTATAGGTCATGTTAAGGACTTATCCAAAGTAGAATAGAAATCTGCTAAAGTATTTTAAAGGGAGAATAGTATGATTAAATTAGCATTTTAAAAACATTAGTCCACTGAAATGTGCTACTGGATTCTTTTTTTTTATTACTTAATAAATTTTATTATATTTATAGGTGTACAACAATCATCACAACCAAATTTTTATAGCATTTCCATCCCAAACCCTCAGTGCATCCCGCCACCCCCCAACCTGTCTCATTTGGAAGCCATAAGTTTTCCAAAGTCTGTGAGTCAGTATCTGTTCTGCAAAGAAGTTCATTGTGCCATTTTTTTATTCCACATGTAAGTGATAGCATTTGATGTTGGTGTCTCATTGTCTGACTGACTTCACTTAGTATGTTAATTTCTAGGTCCATCCATGTTGCTGCAAATGCCGTTATTTCTTTCCTTTTAATGGTTGAGTAATATTCCATTGTGTATATAAGTGCCACATCTTCTTTATCCACTCCTCTGTCGATGGACATTTAAGTTGCTTCCATGTCTTGGCTGTTGTATAGAGTGCTGCAATGAACCTTGGAGTATCTGTGTCTTTTCAAGTCATGGTTTTCTCTGGATAGATGCCCAGGAGTGGGATTGCTGGATCAAATAATAATTCTATTTTGAGTTTTCTGGGGAATCTCCATACTGTTTTCCACAGCGGTTGCACCAATTTACATTCCTGCCAACAGTGTAATAGGGTTCCTTTTTCTCCACAGCCTCTCCAGCACTTATTGTTTGTAGACTTTTTGATGACAGCCATTCTGGCTGGTGTAAGGTGGTACCTCATAGTGGTTTTGATTTGCATTTCTCTAATAATGAGTGATGTTGAACATCTTTTCGTGTGTTTTTTGGCCATCTGTAAGTCTTCTTTGGAGAGATGTCTGTTTAGATTGCCCAATTTTTGATGGGGTTGTTTTTTTTTGGTATTGAGCTGTAGGAAGTGTTTATAAATTTTGGCTATTAATCCCTTGTCAGTCGATTCATTTGCAAATATTATGGTATAATTAGATTAGCATTTTAAAAATATCGGTCCACAGAAGTGTGCTACTGGATTCTACTGGTTCTATTTTACTGGGTGAAATTATATGATGTCTGGGGTTTGCTTTAAAATATTCCAGATGAGAGTTCCTGTCGTGGCTCAGTGGCTAACGAATTCGACTAGAAACCATGAGGTTCCAGTTCAATCCCTGGTCTTCCTCAGTGGGTTAAGGATCCGGCATTGCGGTGAGCTGTGGTGTAGGTCGCAGAAACAGCTCAGATCCCACATTGCTGTGGCTGAGGCATCGGTGGGCTGCTACAGCTCCGATTAGACCCCTAGCCTGGGAACCTCCATGTGCTGCAAATGCGGCCCTAAAAAGACGAAAATACATTAAAAAAATACTCCAGATATAAAGAAGAAAAGAGGAGTTCCTGTTGTAGCTCAGTGGTTAACAAACCCGACTAGTATCCATGAGGACTCAGGTTCGATCCCTGGCCTTGCTCAGTGTGATAAGGATCTGGCATTGCCGTGAGCTGTGGTGTAGGCTGCAGAAATAGTTTGGACCCTGAGTTTCTGTGGCTGTGGCGTAGGCTGGTGGCTCCGGCTCCGATCCGACCCCTACCCTGGGATCCTCCATATGCCACGCGTGCGGCTCTAAAAAGACAAAAAAGAAAGAAAGAAAGAAAAAGAAAGAAAGAAAGAAAGAAAGAAAGAAAGAAAGAAAGAAAGAAAGAAAGAAAGAAAGAAAGAAAGAAAAAGGTGCCAGTGGGGGTGGGTGACAGAGGAAATAAAATTGTCAAAATGTTGAATCTAGGTGATAGGCACATGGGAGTTTATACATTTCTCTGTATGTTTGAAATATTTCATGATAAAAATTTATCTAAAAAAAAAGATAAACAGCATGCTTTGTCTCTGAAATCATAATCTCAGTTCTGCCATTGTGTGGTTTTGGGAAAGTTCTTTTCTCCTCTAATGTTTAGTTTCCACATGTGTGGAATAGTGATAATGATGGTACCTACCTCCTAGAAAGATAAGTGCAATAATGGCAGAAAGTCTGATTCACGGTCAACACTTGGGAAGTGTTAACTCTGATTTTTATGTTTATTCCAAAAACATTGTTATATTGTTTTTAAAAATTCATCCTGATGCCTGTGTGGAGAACGAACAGGAAAGTTAGAATGGTGATTTGAAAAGCTCAGTTAAGGGCTGTTGCTAGAGTTCCTCTGAGTGACTGTAGAACAATGGAGGAGAGAGGTCTGGTGGCGGATGAAAATCAGGGAGTCACTGGAAACAGATGATGCTTAAAACCTTGTGGAAAATGCAGGACTTCCTGAGAGAGTTTTCAGGGGGCTTGTCACTCCCTCCTTTTTTTTTTTTTTTTGGGCCATGGACCCCTTTGGCAGTCTTGTGAAGCCTCAGACTCCTCAGAATCCCACCTGTGTGTAGGTAAGGCAAAATTTGACCTCAGCTGTTGGGTTTTCTGCTGGGCCTGAGAATTAAACTGACATAAGACAGATTAATCGAAGAAAAACATATAAAATTTATTTAATATAAATTTTAGGTGACACTGGAGCCCTCATAAGAAAATGAAGACCCAAAGAAGCAGTTAGAGTTGAACACTTACATACCGAGTTGGACAGAGTAGTGAATTGTAAACATGTGATAAGGCTGAGGGGGCTTGAGCTAGTTAATAGCAGAGAAGTGATTAAGAAGATGGGGTTTAGTTTATAAGATTTATTTGTATAGATTTCTCTCAACCTCAACTCCTGTTACCTAGTGACAAAAATGCTACTTTTTTCCTAGTATAGGGAGGACATATTCCATATGGGGATTTTATTTCCTGCTTTCAGGAAGAAAAGGGGGGAAGTCAGAGAACCCTTCTTGCACCTGCTGATTTTCAAGTGCTTTTAGCTCAAAGTAATCCTTATACTAAAGTGGTATACTTTGGTGTGGTATATTCTACCATCCTGCACATACACAAAATAAAATTTAGGAGATAACAAAGAAAATCAATTATATTGTAATAGTTACCAAAATATTAAAAACAAATTTTAATACAGTAAAAAATATTTGAATTAATGTGTTAAGTTACACAGTCCAACAGCCTCATAACTACTATGATGTCGAAATGGGGATGCGCATATATAATACTTCAAGAAATCTCTATGATGTGATATGAAAATATTGGTGCTTTCCTTGGTGACTGCCACAGATCAAGTTCCCTAGAAAGTTGAATATAAGCTGGAGATTGGCCTTCAGGGGCTTTACTAGAGAGTGCACTTGAGGAGGGGAAGAGAAGGGAAAGGAAGTTCAGAGCTATCCTTAATCAGAGGAGAGGACCAGGCTATATATACCAGCACTGATCAGTTGTTGGATATAAGCAGCCCCAGCAAGGTGATGATCCAGGCTAAGGTGACTCTGCTATTCTTGATAGGGCCTGACAACTGAGGACACTCAGCCAACAGCTTTTCCAGCAGCAGGGCAGTAAATTCTTGTTCCTGAAAAAGAATCTGAGCAGCACATCCTAATGTCCACCGCAGTGACAAAATTACAGTTCCTGTAGTTTATCCTGGACTTTGTTGTCTATACTCATATTTGAAAAAAATAAATTTCAGTTAGAGGTTAGTGAAAATGAAGATGAAATTTTTTTGAATAGCATCCAAATTCACAAACCCCCCCACAAACCCAAATTAAGAATAGTTTTGAGTGAGAAAAAGGCTCTGTATTCAGAGGTGCGGTTCAGGCTCTGTAGCTTGCTGGAAATGAGTAAGGCTATCTTCTGAGTAGGCAAAAATGAGCCTGTTTTACAACAAAAGAGTGATGCCCATTCACAAAGAAAGTCAGGCGTGGAAGAATCCCAGAGCATAAGATAGAAACTGAGCTACAACTGCCTGACTCACTTTAGAGTTCCAGATTTTAATCCTCCGTAAGACAGAAATACACCTCCAGTTCTTGGTGTCCAAGAAACACCCCTGTATTTGTTTTTTTGAGTGCTTTTTGTTTTAGATTAGATTTAGGCTCACAGTGAAATTTAAAAGAAAGTACAGTAATTTTCCATATACCGCCTGTCCCCACACATGCATAGCCTCCCCCATTATCAACATCATTCACCAGAATGGTCCACTTTGTTGCAATCAATGAATCTACATTTATAATCATAATCACCCAAAGCCCATAGTTTACATTATGGTTCACTATTGATGCTGTACATTCTATAGATTTGGACATATGTATAATGACATGTATCCATCATTATGGTATCATACAGAGTATTTAAAAAAAATTTTATTAAGGTATAGTTGATTCAAATGTGCCAATTTCTGCTGTGCAGCACAGTGACCCAGTCATACATACGTATACATTCCTTTTCTTATATTATCTTCCATCATGGTCTATCCCAAGAGACTGGATATAATCCCATGTGCTATTCAGTAGAACATCATTGCTTATACATTCTAAATGTAACAGTTTGCATCTACTAACCCCTGTCCATCCCACTCCCTCCACCCTCCCCTTTGCCAACCACAAGTCTGTTCTTTATATCGCATACAGAGTATTTTCACTGCCCTAAAGTCCTTTGTATCTATTCATCCCTCCCGAACAATCCCTGTTCTTTTTACTGGCTCCATAGTTTGCCTTTTCCACAATGTCGTATGGTTGGAATCATACAGTATATAGCCTTTCAGATTGTCCCCTTTCACTTAATAGTATGCATTTAAGATTCCTCCATGCCTTTTTCATTTCTTTTTATCACCCCTGTATCCTTGTAATGAATTCTTCCTCACATAAGCTAGTTGTGCGTAGGTTTCTGCTGTTACCAAACTAAAGTAACTTGTTGGAGACAAAGAGATCCCTTGAACACCACTCCTTCCCAAATTCTTGAGGACTCTGAAGGAGTTTAGGGTGAGGAACATCTAGCAACAAATATGAGGTTGGGAATGGCTGAAACATTGGTGCAAAGGTGTGTCAGATAAGACTCTCAAATCACCATGATAACAATGACTTTCTCATTGGAGGCCCTTGTTATATTCCATAACCACCTACAAAAACAACTTCTTTTTAATGTACAGTGATAAGAGATCGACTTCAAAAATTTTTTTTTTTGTCTTTTTGCCTTTTATCTAGAGCTTCATCCGCGGCATATGGAGGTTCCCAGGCTAGGGGTCTAACAGGAGCTGTAGCCACCGGCCTTCGCCACAGCCACAGTAATGCGGGATCCGAACTGCATCTGCAACCTACACCACAGCTCACAGCAACGCTGGATCCTTAACCCACTAAGCAAGGCCAGGGATTGAACCCACAACCTCATGGTTCTTAGTCGGATTCGTTAACCACCGAGCCATGACGGTAACTCCGACTTCAACATTTTGATGACTGACTGCCATGCTTTAAAATGGGAATAAAAATAGCTATTATATATATTTTTAATTAATTTATTTAGTTTTGGCTTTTTAGGGCCACAGCTGTGGCATATGGAAGTTCCCAGGCTAGAGGTCAGATCTGAGCTACAGCTGCAAGCCTACACCACAGCCACATCAACGCAGGATCTGAGCCACGTCTGTGACCGTGTTACACCACAGCTGACAGCAACACTGGATCCTTAACCCACTGAGCAAGGCCAGGGATCAAACCCACATCCTCTTGAATACTAGTTGGATTTGTACTGCTGAGCCATGACGGGAACTCTGTATTATACTTTTTGACAGAGCAAAGTAGACAATAATGAAATGGTATTTATCAGAATAGCAATCTTTTAAAATCCAAAGGCAATAATGTGGTCTATGTACTTTGCTATTATGATGACATATAGCATGTAAAACATTAAGTTGTCTAATATTTAATTCATTTCAATCATATCAATCTGTCAAGATATAATAAGTCAACAAGAAAGTCTACCAACAACCCCCTCACAGGTATTCTCTATTGAACTACTCATAGTTTTTATATGTAGTCATGAAACTTGAAAATTGCCTCTAAATTAGCATAGCTACTTACACATTGTTTTTACCACCAACAAAGAAATACCACTGTAACAATAGCTGAATAGTTTTTTATGCAAAACTGATATTAGTGACAGATTTTTAGGCAAGTAATTTGTCTCAACATGTGTCATTTTATTTGTAAAAACTCCCAGGACTAGAAAATGAAGTTTCAAAAAGTTATTTATTTTGTCTCCGGCAAAATAACCAGCTAACAGTCGTGTGTAATGGTCTTTTAGATTCAGAAACATACCATTGTTATAGAGGGGAAATAAAGGCTATTTTCCCTGTACCCTGCACCCCAGAAAGAAGTGAAGCTCCCCAGCCCTAGTAAGGAATGAAGAACAAATACACCAAATGGGCATACATTTGTCCATTGATATCCACAGGGGATTAGTTCCAGGACCCCTCAAGATACTGAAATCCACAGATACTCAGGTCCCTTATGTAAAAGTATAGTATTTGCATATAACCTAGCACATCATCCTGTATACTTTAAATCATCTTTGGATTACTTATAGTACTGAATACAATGTGAAAGCTATATAAATAGTTGTAAATACTATGTATATAATTGCCAGCATATGGTAAATTGAAGTTTTGCTTTTTGGTTCATTTCCGCTGAGCCACGATGGGAACTCCCTAGAATTTTTTTTTTTTTTAATATTTTCCATCTTCAGTTGGTTGAATTCGTGGATTCAGAGCCTACCAATACAGAGGTTCAACTACTTTATCTGATTTTATTTGACTTGATGATGCAACATCTTACAAATGGGAGCAAATTCAGAAAACTCCTAAAGGAAAATTACACTGCTGGTCCAGTTCTCTCCTTACCACCAAACTTTGAAAAATAACAGTTGTATATAGTGGAGTTGCCTGACTGCAGGATCTGAGAGGGGAATCTTCCATGGCCTACCTTTAGTCTGCCCCAGCAGATGGACATCCAATTCCTTTCAAACATTTCAACCTCAGCCTCTGGTCCTAGGCACTAGAAGACCCAAAAGTAATGTTATATTCCTTAAGTCACAGTCAAATATGAAAAAAGATAATTAGAGAAACAAAGGGTTGAATTTGCTGGTGGATGTGACAACAGAAAGTTGTGCAGCAACCAATCTCTGGCCAAAGTTGTTGGGGACCAGCCTTAGCCAAAGGAATGAGGAAGCTGATGTGCAGAACCTGAATGGCTTGAAATTGGTGAAAAAGGAAGCAGGAAATAGGGCAGAGTTGGGCTGTGTCCAACTTCCCTTGATTCAGCTCTCCCCTTTGAAGAAAAAAACCACCGTTCACTCCTTGGGGCAATCAAAATGTCTTTGCTCTTGTGACAGCTTCTCTCGGTGTCTTAGTGTGGACTTCACTGATCATCCCATTTGACATTGACTCTGCTTCTTCCCCAGCATTCCTTCTTTCCTGCTTGATTTTTCTCTGTTATTCTCATCTCCGTCAATATACACTGTATTCCTTTAAAAAAATTTTTTTTGGCCATGCCCTTGGCATGTGGAAATTCCCAGGCCGGGAGTCGAACCCCTGCCCCAAAGTGACCCAAGCCACTGCAGTGACAATGCCATATCCTTAACCTGCTATACTACAAGAGAACTTCTTAAATTTTATTTATTGCTTTTTTTCCTTCATCATAGTGAAAACTCCATAAGAATAGAGATTTTGGTCTGTTTTTTCTCTCGATCTCTCCCCAGCATCTAGCACATAGTACTTGGCACATCATAGTACATATTTTTAAGAGTTAAATTATTTATTATTTTTTAACTTTTCCCTTTTTTAAAAGGCTGAGCCCCCAAAGGGCAAACATTTGGATTTTCTCACCCTTGTATGTAGGATGAACTTGCTTGAAGCTATGTGTGATGGCCAGTGCTGCACTTTCTGATTTCTTTATTAATATTTTTTTGTTGTTGATTCTTTCAAGCAACTTTATTTCTGGGCCCTTCCTCTTCTGCTTGTGTACCATTCAGCCTACTCAGGGAGGAATGGGTCTCTTTAAGGTCCTTGAGTGTAATAAGGCAGCTTACTAGGTAGATCTTCTCTAGACCTTAGAGATAATTAGTCAATCATCTAGAGTAGAACCATGTGTTTTACTAGAAGGATTCTTTAACCCAGGATTTTACAAGATGACTGTTTTCATCTGTTTAGGCAGCTATAACAAAAATACCATAGACTGGGTGGCTTAAACAATTAACATTTATTTCTCATGATTCTGGAACCTGGGAAGTCCAAGATCAAGGCAATAGCAGATTCAGTGTCTGGTAGGAACATGCTTTCTAGTTCATAGACAACTGTCTTTTCTCTTTGTTCACCACAGCAGAAGCTAATAAGAGAGTTCTCTGGGGTCTCAATCTCTCTCTCTCTCTCTCTCTCTCTTTTTTTTTTTTTTTTTTTTTTTTTTTTTTTTTTTTTTTGCATTTTAGGGCCACAACCACGGCATATGGAGGCTCCTGGGCTAAGGTCAAATCGGAGCTGCAGCTGCTGGCCTACGCCACAACCACAGCAACACGGGATCCAAGCTATGTCTGCAGCCTACACCACAGCTCATGACAATGCCACATCATTAATCCATTGAGCAAGGCCAGGGATTGAACCGGCATCCTCATGGATCCTAGCGGGCTCATTAACTGCTGAACCATGAAGGGAACTCCTGGGGTCTCTTTTATGATGGCACTAATTCCATTCTTGAGAGTCTCACTCTCATGACCTAATTACCTCCCATAAGCCGTACCCCTAATACCATCACATTGTGGATTAGGATTTCAACATATGAACTTTGGGGGAACACAAACATTCAGTCCATAACAATGAATAAAGGATTTATCAATAATTACTCTATCTTTGGCTATGATATGGGGAGAGAATTATTTCCAGTATATCAGGAATTATACAAAACAAGTAGGAGATTCCGTTACAAGTGTTCTCTCTTTCTCACTAAGGATGTGCCACAGAAAATCATTCATGGATCAAGCTAAAATGAAATTGTGTTTCTTTCTCTCTCTTTTTTTAAGGAAACTTCAGAAAGCTTAGCTCAGTGTGGCTAGGAGGATGGGTTTCTGTTCATGTGTTTTATGATCTATTTTCTTCTGTTCTTGATTTTTGATTACATCCACATTCCAGGCTGTTGTCTGCTGGGACAGTCATTTCCCAATGACAGGAAGTTCTCCATCCCTACCCATTCAGGGCTCCTTCACTCCATGGCGTTGTCTCTTTCGTGACATATGCTCTGTGAAATGCCTGCTGATGATTCTTCCTTACCCTGGAATAGGCTCTGCTTTCCTTTTGCTTTGTTCTTTTCAAGTACTCTCTCTTGCTCAGCGCTGTCTGTCCACCTTCTTCTAGGATTGCTTGTCATGAAGGGGGTTAATCCTCTTGTGTTTGGGATAGGAATTCAGAGTGACTTCCAGACTGGAAGTGAGATTTGGAAAAATGTTCTTTGCTAGGCAGAGGAGATCAAGGCACTTCCTGGACGGTATAAGGGTGGGGGGGACCCTGGAACACACTGATCAGAGCTCTCTTCAGGAAAGACTTATTCCCCTTTAGGAAAGAATGATTCTTCTTAACACGTATTCTCCTAGCAGCTAGGAGTGCTTCTGGAAGATGGTCAGCCCCATTGGGTCTCAGCTGGAAAGAGACCCTCGCCTGAGGTCACGCTCTCTGCTCCTTATTTGAAGGCCCACATCCAGTGGCTATTGGACTAGGGTTATGAAAGTTTGGCCCTCTTGCCTCTGTGAAGTCACCACTGAAGCTTTTCCCCATTTTCAGAACTCTCCACAGGGTTAACTCAGGCTTTATTTGGGACTGAATTGCAACTGGACTTCTCTGCCCCATCAGCTCCCTTCCCTTCCCTTCCTAACATGCTAATCTCTGTCTTAAGAGTTGGGTCCCCAGGGAACTCATTACTGTGTTATGCTGCTCTGCATCCTCTCTGATTTTACTTTTTAACCCTTTCTCAGCAAGCCTGACATGTTCTTTCATTCAGCAGATCTTTTCCCCAACAATTTTCCCCATGAGAGCCCAGAAAATGGAGAATCTGGGCAAATAATCAAGAGATACAGGCATAAGGGAAAATATGCAAAGCTCAGCATGGGAACTGGAGATCGAGCTCTGGGAAGTGGTCTCAGCCAGAAGGCAGAAGTCTATGGAATTCTTGCTATGGCTCAATGGGTTAAGAATCTAACTGCATCAGCTCAGGTTGCTGTGGAGTTATGGGTTTGATCCACAGTGGATTAAAGGATCCAGCATTGTCACAGCTGCAGTATAGATTAAAGCTGCGGCTCAGATTCAGTCCCTGGCCTGGGAACCTGCATATCCTGTGGGTGTGGCCATTAAAAAAAAAATCTATCTACCAGAACTGAGGTAAAGGTGAAGTTTGAAATAGCAATAGATTTACTATTGAGTGTGACGCTTATCAAACATCCTCTGGCTGGGGTCAGGATTTATCTCAGTCTAGGGAGCTAGAAGTGTTTAAGGGTGAGGTAGGAGAAGCAAGGATATTTGGAGCCTTGACTCTGGTCAGTGGGTTAGTAGATACAGAGACAGGAAATTAGGCAAGGTAAAATAAATGATATTTGCGCATGCATGAGCACACACAAGCACACTTGCACACACAGCTTTTGGAAAAAAAAAACTGAGCTTATGGAATGCTATGTATTTTAATTAGCTCCACTTTCCAAGGCATTACCTGGCAAAATTAAAGACTAATTTTCTTATTAAAAATTCCTCAATAGATTCCTTGCATTCATTCTCCATAACATACATTATATATGGACAACAAATCTCCAGGAAAGCCAATAGAAACACAAAATATAAACAGGACATCTGTGTTTGTGAGCACAGGAAGGAAGTATCAGCCAATGATAGGAAACAACTGGGATATTAGGGTCTGGAAAAAGAGCAGCTAGACGAATCTGGGGACTTTGCTTAGCTTTTTTTAGGATTGGAGAATTTGCATTTTAAACAAGTCCAGTTGATGATGCTGTTCCAGTAGAGAGCAGAAAAATCATTTAGTTTCCTAAGAAACAATCTATCCTGCTTACTATTCTGAACTGATACGATTTTTGTCATAGTAAAATTTCAACCTAATGACCTCAGATGTTAATATATATATAGTAGCTAGTGTTTTATAACAATCTTTTTTTTTTTTTTTTCGCCACATCCTCAGCATGTAGAAGATCCTGGGCCAGGGACTGAGCCCATGCCTCAACAGTGACCCAAGCTGAGGCAGTGACAATGCCAGATCCTTAACCCATTTCACCACAAGGGAACTCCTATAACAAATCCTAATCTTGGTTTCAGTTGTTGCCTACCTGTGTCAATCTTACTTTGTATAGCAGCTTTTATCTAAAAGGCCTTTGATTTTTCTCTTGCTATTACCTCTTAGGACAAGATAGGCTCTTGAGTTAGCCCTGCAATAATTGCTATCACCATCACATGTTCTGTCTTGTGTGATTGCAAGGTAGCACGCTGAAAACTACCTCCAGAAATGACACTGTTAATGCATTTACCTGTCTCTATAAAATACATTAAGATGTATTTATAAACCTTATTGTATTTAAAAGCCATAGTGATAAGAATAATGTTACACAGGAAGGAAATTAGTAAATCACTAAAAGATCACTGCCTTGATCTAGTAGGTTTGCCTTAACAAAATACCATAGACTGGTTGCTTTAACAATAGATATTTATTTTCTTATAGTTCTGGATTCTGGCAAGTCCAAGATCAAGGTCTAGCAGGGTTAAGTTTGTGATTAGAGTTTTCTTCCTGGCTAGTAGATAGCTACCTTCTCATTGTGTCCTCCTATGAAGAAGAAAGGAAGAAAATTTTCTCTCCCTTCCTCTTCTTATAAGACCACCAATCCTACTGGATTAGGGCTTCACCCTATGACCTCATTTAACCTTTATTATCTCCTAAAAGCTCTATCTCCAATTATGGTTATCTTGGGAATTAGGGCTTCAGCATATAAATTTTGGGGAGATACAAATCGTCCCATAGCAATCACTAAATACAAAAGAACTAAATACCTACATGTGTCAATAATGCCAAAATGCAGGTACTATCACATATTTTTCATTAGATGGAATACCCTTTATCCTTGAGTCTAATCCTAACAAGTTAAAAAAAAAAAAGGAAAAGGAGTTCCTTTCGTGGCTCAGTGGTTAATGAATCCGACTAAGAACCATGAGGTTGTGGGTTCGATCCCCGGCCTTGCTCTGTGGGTTAAGGATCCGGTGTTGCCGTGAGCTGTGGTGTAGGTTGCAGACGCGGCTCGGATCCCGCGTTGCTGTGGCTGTGGCGAAGGCCGGCAGCTACAGCTCCTTTTAGACCCCTAGCCTGGGAACCTCCATATGCCGCAGGTGCGGCTCTACATAAAAAAGGCAAAAAGACAAAAAAAAAAGGAAAAATTCTGTTCCTTTCTAGAATGAGTGAAGACTTTCAGCCACTAAGTAATTTCCTTTTGAGTTTGTTTTCCAACTTAAAAAAATTAAACCTAGAGAAATATTAAAAAAATAATATACCCATATATAGGCTCACCATTTTGCCACATTCCCTTATATCCCAATCATAGGCTTTCAGCTTGGAATGTAACTTAAAAGGACATTTGATTCAATTGTCACCTCATACACAAACTCACTCCAAGGGGTCATCCAGCCTCTACTTCTAGATCTCTGGTGTTGGAGAGCTCAACTATCTTTGAGCCAGCCCCTTCTGTTTTTAGAGGCCTCTGATTGTCACTGTGTTTGTGCTTAGAATAAACTGAAACCTGGCCCTTCTTAACTTCCCTCAGTGGGCTTTATATAACCCTCTAGCCAGACAAACTAATTCTAGTTCTTCCTCACACGACAGCTTTTAAAACATTTGAAGGCAGTGCTCATGTCCTCTTTCTTACTCTAAGGGAAAAAAGACTTACCAACCCTGATTCTTTCATCCATGTTTCTTTTTTCTTTTCTTTTCTTTTTTTTTTTAAATTTTCATTTTTGGTCATGCCCATGGCTTGAAGAAGTGCCCGGGCCAGAGACTGAACTTGCATCATAGCAGTGACCCAAGCCCCAGCAGTGACACACTGTATCCTTAACCCGCTGAGCCACCAGGGAACTCTTCATCCATGATTCATGTGGAGTGGTAAAGACTCTTTCCTTGGTTGGATAGTAGGTTCACACATTTACACACCATCACTCAAAGTCGACAAGACTATGAGGCTTCTTAATTTTCTCTAATGGATGTAATTTTCCTCACTGGTCATGCCAGATAACTCAGCCTCTTTGGGGGGTATGAAAGTCTCTAAGATCACCTTCAGTTTCAGTAATTTACTGGACGATTCACAGAACTCACTGAACCCTGTCTTACTCATGATTATGGCTTATTATAGCAAAAAGTTACAGACTAAAATTGGCCAGGGGAAGCAGTGCCTGGGGCAGAGTCCAGAATTTCAAGCACAAACCTTCCAGTTGCCCTCTCCCAGTGGAGTCTCTGAAGTGCTAACTCCTCCCAGCAATGGCATGTAACAGTGAACAGTGCTGCCAGCCCGTGAATCTCAGCTGAGCCATGGTCTCCAGAGTTTTTACTGGCACTCAGTCACAGAAAATGGTCGATCACCTGTATCTTAGCTTCCAGCCTCTCCCAGAGGTGGAGCTGATGAGGTGACCCAAAGGCCCCACCATGAATCACATTGTTAGCATAGACTATCCCTCTGCAGCTCCCAGGTAAACAAAGACACTCTTATCAGGCAGGACATTCTAAGGGTTTAGAGATTACCTCTCATCAAAGGCCAGACTTCTCTTTGTGAACAATTATTTTCCAAAGCGGATAGATGAGCCAATTTTTCAGTTTCCTTCCTGCTCATTTCCTACTTCTCTATGAGCACCATGTCTGGGCTTGTGCACTCCACTGTGACAAGAGTGATGGACCTTGATCTAAGTGCAGGTCCTTTCCTGTCTTGTGTCTCTGCTCATCTAGTTAGGTTTCTGGAGCCTGCAGTGGTGCTTCTCCAAGTGCAATGTCATTCTTTGGCTTGGTAAGACCCACCCCACTCTGTATCTGCCAGGACCACAGATCCCACCAAGTATCAGTCAGGTCTTTCTGTGGCCTAGGCTGAACAGGGCCTCAGTGTTAGCGTTACTTCACGCCTAACCACGGAGGCCCTACCATAGCAGGTACCAAGGCTGCCAATTCTGTTACATACCTTGTCTCTTGCAGGGGATTATGGGAATTCCTGGAACTCTCCCATGACCCAAGAACTGAGGCAGGCATGGGAAGGGGCACATAGGCCCTTTCTTTGCTGAACTGTGCCTCCTTGCCAGCTTCATTGTTCTATAGTAGCCCAAGGATGGTAAGGCCATTCTATATGGCAGTCTCCTCTCAGAGTTTTGAACAAAGCCTAGAGCACAAGTTCCCTCTGCTCCTGTGTCTGGCTTTCCCTCAGTTTATGTTCCGTCTCTCCTTCCATCTTTTTCTAGACTGTGACCCTGAAGAGGACATACTTGCGTGTCCTTTTGCCTTCTGTTATTTTTCCTACAATCCATTAGACTAGAAGGAAGGAATTCATTTACATCATATTTTCCTTTATCTTGATTAAGAATTTTCTCAGGCTATACTAGCTAAATGGCTACAGGGAACCATATTTATGAAAGAAGGGAAAGAAAAATATTTTTACAATATTATCTCAATTATATAAAATGTTTAGCAACAATGAGGGCCTGGAAGCACTGAGAATAGGAAAACCTCTTCTCTCCCACTTTCCTTTCCTTTACTTTCCATCTTCCTTATTGCCTAGAGAGCTCACAAATAGCTTAGCAACGGCAAGGTCATGGTTTTGAAATGGGAAGCAATTCCTGATTCACTAGAATGTCACTTCCCATGGTAATGATAATAGCTTCCATTTTTTGAACACTGTATGCCAAGTACTGTGCAGACTTCATTTAATTCTCCCCAGAGTGCTATTATTATCCCCTTTTACAGATAAGAAAATTGAGTCCCAGAGAATTTAAGTAATTTGCCCAAAGTCTTATAGCTGGTGAGTGGTGCCACTAAAATTTAAACCCAGCATCATCTGACTCCAGAGACCAGTGCACAAATTAACCACCACTCTAAACCGCCCTTTGATGAGGCTTTCACATTTCAGCTTTCCTTGTTATTGCCATATGAGGGCCTTCAGTAAAGCACAATTGCACTCACAGTTTTGCAAGCCTCCCAGTATCTCTTCATGATAGAGTGGTAAGTGTAGCATTTAAAACCTGGTCTGGTTTTGGCAAGCACCCCAAAAATGCTGCTGGGACTACTGGAGGAATCAGCCACTTGGGATTCTACCTTCCTAATCGCTTCTTAAGGGAACTTGTAATGAATCTAATTGGAAGCATCTATTTGATTCCCTACAGGGTTAAGACACATAAACCAGTAGCAGGAAAGGTACTAAAATCAATAAATGAGGAAGAGAGGAGAACGTTGAAAACATAGAGCTAAGGGCAGGAGGGCTGGTAGGACACTGACTTTGTAGCTCAGGAGGGAAGTCTTGAGCACTTTTTGATTAGTGCTGTACATGCAGAAGAAATTTATGATTTGGATATGGGAACTTTGTGTACATATTTTTCTTTTGACATTTGATAAGCTAAACTATGGGAGTTTCTGTGGATGTTGATTACAAATGTGCAGTGCTGATCTATTTAAAGGGCAGCACTGCTAGCTGACTTTAGATCATACCAAGAATCTTGGCTATATAACCATGATCAAGATTGTCCTGAGGCCTCTATTAAATTACTAATTTACCTATTAAAGAGTTGATCTGGGGAGTTCCCGTCGTGGCTCAGTGGTTAACAAATCCGACTAGGAACCATGAAGTTGTGGGTTGCGATCCCTGGCCTTGCTCAGTGGGTTAAGGATCCCACGTTGCTGTGGCTGTGGCGAAGGCCAGCAGCTACAGCTCCTGTTAGACCCCTAGCCTGGGAACTTCCATATGCCACGGGTGCGGGCCTAGATAAGGCAGAAAGACAAAAAAAAAAAAAAAAAAAAAAGGAGTCGATCTGGGCTTTAAAGGATGGGTAGGATTTTGATGGTTAGAAATGATGGGGCTGAACATTATAGATGGAGTCAATAGTAAGCAGAGACCTAAGACAGGAAAATATGGCACACGTTTGGGGCACAGGGTTTTTTTTCTTCAGCCAGAATCTCAGATGGAGAAAGGAAAGAGAGAGAGACAAACCCAGAAGAGTAGAACAGGATCAAATTGTATAAAATGATGACTGTAGAGACCTAGGAATAGTTCAGTGTGAACCTCCGGTAGCACAGAAATTCTGGGAGTAATTTCCTAAAGTAGTGAGGTTCTGAGCTTGAGTAGACAGAAAGGAGAGCATCTTTATTGGCTCCTTTTTGGCAAGCACCCCAAAAATGCTGCTGGGACTACTGGAGGAATCACCCACTTGGGATTCCTCCAGTGAAGAGGAATGAGAGCTCCTTCATTGGCTACTACAGCAAGACAGTCCTTCAGTCAACTTCTGCCGTACGATTGTCCCACCATGAGTGTTTTGCTGGTTCTTCCTCTTGGTGAACCTCCACCATCCACCAGAGTTGTATCTTTTGTCTTCCTCTCCTCTTTTTCTGTCCCCTTTCCTTTCATTACATATCCTGACAATGGCTATTTATTTAGTTATTTTTATGGACTTTTAGGATATGTCCAGGATATGGACTTTCCCAGGCCAGGGGTCGAATCAGAGCTGTAGCTGCAGGCCTACATACACCACAGCCATGGCAATACTGGATCCAAGCTGTATCTAAGACCTATGCTGCAACGCGCAGAGCCAGGCCAGGTATCAGACTTGTATCCTCACAGAGACAACACTGGATCCTTAGCCTGCTTAACTACAATGGGAACTCCTCAACAAGGTCTTTTAATGCTTTCGTTTCAACTTACATTTCTGGGGAGATTGCCCTCAACATTCTCTTACAAAGAGTAATGTCAGTGGTCAGATTGCAGAAGTAAGAGAGTGACTTAGAAGTAGGGGCAGTGGCTGTCAATGAAGGTGGAAGAGAAAAGGTAGGTTGTTAAATAATCCTGGTCATTTAAATAATTAAATAATTTAGGAGGAAGTGAAGTCTGGAGGTGGGAGTGCAGCTATAGGGTGCTGCAAGGAAGCAATTCATGTGCAAAGTAAGGGTGAACGCAGCAAGAGTTGAAATTTACTAAGTGATCAGGTTAAAAGGTTAGTCTTATCTGAACAGATTGAAGCAACTCAAAATTAACTTCTTTAATATCTCCTCATGTTAAAAGATCTCCCTCTAAAGAAATATTTTCTCAACTCTTTCCAACATATCATGTCTTAAAGCGAAAACAGCAAAAACTTGAAATCCATTTTGTCATAGGTTTAATAAATCAATCATCTAGATGCTCAGTCTGTGTGAAATCAAATGTGCAGATGGACTGAATTGTTAAATGAAAATTTCTATCTCAGCAATGTCTAATTCGTGTCCTACTATCTCCATGGAATCATCACCACCTCTGTGAATTCACGATAATTGCTGTTTCTCAGAGCTCTCAGATCTTATTTCTGAGTCATGCATTCTAGATGGTGGCCTGAGGAGCATTTTAAAATCCACATATATACACACACATATATACATATTTCTTCCTTTTAACACAACAAGACATTTGTATAATAATTCTTTATTCTCTTTAAGATGTAAGTATTTGTAATGGGTATTTTTTTCCCAAGCAACTCTGGCTAGGAGTACAAAAAGAAAAATCTACTGATTTAATGTTATTCTAACTCATTTCCTTCAGGGTATGACTGTTCCTTTTTTAACAACCACCACCACTATTGTTATTATTATTTTAAGAATAATGAAGATTAGTTTTAAAATACAAATATCCTTGGGAGGGGGTTTATTTAAAAATGAACATTTCTATTAAGGAACAAACACTACAGATTCCATCGCTTTTTTTTTTTTTTGTGCGTGTGTCTTTTCACGGTCGTATCTGCGGCATATGGAGATTCCCAGGCTAGGGATCTAATCAAAGCTGTAGCCACTGGCCAACGCCACAGCCACAGCAACACGGGCCCTGAGCCGCGTCTGAGACCTACACCACAGCTCACAGCAACGCCAGATCCTTAACCCACTGAGGGAGGCCAGGGATCGAACCCGCAACCTCATGGTTCCTAGTCGGATTCGTTAACCGGAACTCCTCCATTGCTTTTTATTTTTTATTTATTTATTT
>PVHT020003785.1:5769588-5826708 GCA_004024745.2 Catagonus wagneri
GGGCCCTGAGCCGCGTCTGAGACCTACACCACAGCTCACAGCAACGCCAGATCCTTAACCCACTGAGGGAGGCCAGGGATCGAACCCGCAACCTCATGGTTCCTAGTCGGATTCGTTAACCGGAACTCCTCCATTGCTTTTTATTTTTTATTTATTTATTTTTTTTTTTATTTTTATTTTTTTTGCCTTTTGTCATTTTATGGCCGCACCCGCGGCATGTGGAGATTCCCAGGCTAGGGGTCTAACGGCAACGCCGGATCGTTAACCCACTGAGCAAGGGCAGGGATCGAACCCGCGACCTCATGGTTCCTAGTCGGATTCTTTAACCACTGCGCCACGACAGGAACTCCCACCTCCATTGCTTTTTAAAGATAAGATTTGAGAGGGGAGGCTCTTAGCTCTGAAAAGCAGAGGAGAAACAGAAAGAAAGGCTTGAAGCAACTGATTAGGCTCCCAGAAGGGTAGAGAAACCACAAACCAGTCTCGATTTACCTCCCAGTTTTCGTGTTAAAGCCAAACATTAAAATTGAGTGCACGTCTATCTTTCTTTTCCTTTCTTCAAATTTGAAATCCAAGTTATCGGGTATCTTCACTAAATGTAATGCTCTTTTGTTTTCACACTATACACAGACAAAGCTATATTTATAGTCTGCCAGTAGATTGGAATAAATTGAGTTTAAAATTATTTTCAGAGATATTACAAAATGTGTTGACTGCTTTGAAAAGAACCAAAGTAACTCTGAACAATACCCGTGGAAAATTGCTTTATACTATAAAGCAAATCATTTGCTTACAAAGAAATGTTTCTCTTAAAAAATGGAAACTCTCTCATAAATTTAGTGTTGTGCACAGCTGGTTGTTCCTAAAAATAGTGAACTGTTAGCAAATTCATTAATTAAGTCATGTGTTTAGCAATATCTGTTTAAAGTGACCCTTTATTTGTTACTGCCTGTTTCACAAAACAGTTCTGTCCTTTAGTTGCATAAGCATGCAGTAAATTATAGTCTTGAAATTCCCTACTAGAGGTCTAATTTAGGTCAGTGCAGAGCTAATTATGCTTTAAAACTTAGCCACAACAGAATCCCAATGAACTTTTAACAGAGACTCCATACATAGGGAATACACCTCAGATGATAGGTATCAAAATGACTAGTACCTTTTGGCAACCAGTGTCTTTCAGAAAACCTAGATGAAGAGATATAGCTAATAGAACTGAAACAATGAGGCTCAAAAGTTTAAACAAAAGTTTTGGTTGATCGCTTTCCATAAAAATTCACATCTAAGCACCTGCTATTCTGATTCTTGTGGGTCATCTCTAATAATAAAACCCGTAATTTAAATCCCGCGCTTCTGGACCTTGTCTACAAATATTTTAAAGCTGATGCCTAAATTCCTCTTCCAAATTTAGATTTTGTTGGGCTGGCGTGCAGCCAGGATATCAGAATTTTTACACGCTCCCAAATGATTGAAAAAAACAGCCAAGGTTGTGAACTTAAAAGATTTATAGCTCTACAGGTTTGGTGACAGCCACACAGCAGGGATCATTTCCTCTTCTGCCTAGTAATCCCATTTCAGCTAGCCAGTGTATGGGGATGTCTCTCTAGAAAATAAATATCCAAATTTGAACCTTTCTTGGACTCACTGAATAAGAATTTTTGAGAGTGGGCCCCTGGAATGAGTACTTCTTATATCACCCCAGGTGTTCTAATGTATAACTAGCATTGCAAATTTCTCTTTGTAGTTTTATAGACCCAGCCATGTGATACTCCTTCAGTGTAGACAGTTGAAGAAGATACATATGATTTGAATAATCATTAGAGCATTTTATTTAAAATGGAGTTTTGGAATTCCCATTGATGCTCATCGGAAATGAATCTGACTAGTATCCATGAGGATGCAAGTTCAATTCCTGGCCTCACTCAGTGGGTTAAGGATCCCGTGTTTCTGTGAGCTGTGGTGTAGGTCACAGATGTGGCTCATATCTAGTGTTTCTGTGGCTGTAGTTTAGGCTAGTGGCCACAGTTACAATTCAACCCCTGGCCTGGGAACCTCCATATGCCACGGATGTGGCCCTAAAAAGACACTAAATAAAAATTTTAAAAATGGAGTTTTGTTGATTAACAATTTGATTATTATTTATATTACACATATGATAGGTTATGGTTTGATAGGCTTTTTGATCTAACTTAATAGTACCTAAGAGATAAATCCTAGTACTAGCAAATTGTACCAAGGTGAAAGGAAAGTTACATTATGGATATATTTTAATTTAACAATTTCCTTACCTAAACATGAACGTCTGTCACTCAGCTGCCAATACCAGATCTTTTTTGATGGCTGTAGGGTGTCTACTACTTATTGTGGGTTACTTTAGGCTCCTCATCTGAGGGAAAGTATTATTTCCCTTAAAAAAATTTACCCCTTTGTAATTGCTTGGTGGCTCCCCTACTGGAAAATATTTATTTTTTTCTCAAGTGAGTCATATCTGGTCTGCTTTCTGTATCTCTGGTCCTGAATACTCACTCTGGAGTGGGGCAGTGGCCCCTAATAGTCTTCACTGTCCCTTGGCCTCCATCTACATCAGGACTTCTCTTTCAGTTCACACCCTTTTGATTGTGGCACAATTTCATTCCTAGTCTTCTCTTTGTTAAAATAATTATTCTTTAGTTAAGGATTGCAAACTATCCTGATTCTTAAATAAGTTCCCAGATGCTTCTCATACTGATGTTTGGCAAACTATGCTCTGAAAAATAATGATTGCTCAAAAAGTCACTGATTGCTAAGGATAAGGACCTTTTTTTTGGTTATTGGCAACAGTTTGGTGTAAAGAACTTTTATGTGTAATATGTACTCTTTGATGAATAACTATCAAATATTTAAAGTCAATAGTTTTCCTTAAGATCATAAAACTTTTACAGACAACATCTTCTCTTTCTTTCATTAGACATTTTATAAGAGCTTGTAACTGTAATTACACATTGGTGTAATAGCTCTAGATACTGAGAGTCAAAAATGAATAAGACACAGTCTAACCTGACTACAAGGATCATGTCTTAGATTATGTTTAGTGAGTGAGGGCCAATGGGTGTTTTTGAATGAGTGGATGATAAATGGCAAAGCAAGGAGATGAAATGGAGAAAAATCACCACCTCTAGGTTGAAAGATATCAAGGCTCAGAAAGACCTCCTAATCTCCTCTTATTCCTATGATGGAGGCATTGACATCAGAGCATTAGGAGAAGCTGTTTTCATAGATGTTTTCAGAGACATAAGCAAAGGTCCCCATCTGTGGCCTACTGTTTTTTCTAAAAGCCCAGTAAAAGTTTTTATTTTATTTTATTTTATTTTATTTTTGCTTTTTAGGGCCGCATCTGCAGCACATGGAAATTCCCAGGGTAGGGATCGATTCGGAGCTGGAGTTGCCAGCCTACCACAGAAACACAGTATTCCAGCCGCATCTGTGACCTACACCATGGCTCATGGCAAGGCAGGATCCTTAACCCAGTGGGCAAGGCGAGGGATCAAACCTGCATCTTCATGGCTATAAGTTGGGTTTGTTGCTGCTGAGCCACAACAGGAACTTCTAAAAAAATTTAAAACTAAGTAAAATTCAGTGATGTGGGTCACAGCTATTTAGTCTCAAAATTAAAGCATTAAAAAGATTATTATGTTCAAGAAAAGAAAACAGTTGGCCGCAAATTTGCTAGACAATTTTGTAAAGTTCCTTTTGTAAACATATTAGGCAAATAAGGTCTCTATAGTGAAACCTTCCCACTATAGGTGACACCATCTAAAGTGGATCAAGTGCCCTTGAATTTGAGCAGAATAGAAACAGACTGATTGCTAAAATGTAGGCCTTTCATAAAATAAAAATTTTGGTGCATAGAAATTATAACCTTTATTAATTTTTGCCTATCACATTTCACTTTATAGTAAATGATGTTTTAGGAACGTAGAGTTATCTGTAGATGACAAAACTACTTCTCTCTAGAATAATTGTTGTCATTGTTCAATCTGTCAGGATTTTCTGTTGATTTGTGTTGCTAGCCAAAGGAAATACATTAGATAATATAGAGTTTAGATAAGAGTGAACTAAAAGTTGAGCCATCATTCAGGTTCTACTCTACTTATAAAATAAGACATGACTTGATTAATGTTGCTTATTCTGAAGTCATATTAAATATGAAGTGTTAAGAGAATTTGGGAGAAATGCACATTGGTGGGAATGCTTTTAGAAGTAAGTTATTTTTTCTGCTGAAGGAGAATATTTAAAACTTCTGGAAGGAAATGACTATTATATCCAGGGCACTGGTGCCCCTTCATCACACTGTCATGCTCAGGGAGATTACCTGCTCTTCTCTCTTGCTGCCTCCTTGGGTTGGTAGACCCCCAGCTCCATGCAAATGAGGCAGAGGGATGTAAGGGGGAGATAGTGGATGAGACCGCCCCCTGCCAGACAGTTTCCCTTCATCAGGGCTACCAAAATAGCATTTTCCCTGGTCTCTTCCTGTCTCTGCCTGCCTCAGGGCTTTTTAAAACATAAATTTGAACTTCTACTTGGGGAAAGATGGAGTAGACTTAATTTTCCCTGTTCATGCTTATCAGTACAACTGAAAACCCTGGACGTTATAGATAAGATAAACATAAGCTTCTGAAAGGTCGTAAGAGGAAGGCAGACCATCTAGGGACCTTAGGACACAAAACACAACAAAATGGTGGATGACTTCACTTATCTTTTTGCCCCACATATTCCAGACTTGGAGATGAAGAAGCTGACCACCCAGAAATGCCAATGAGTACAGATAAATAAATCCCCAATGAAAGCCTGCTCTATTTAGTCAAAAGACCAGAAAAGGAGAACATAGAATTTACCAACATTTGTGAAAATTATATAGCATGACAAAGTGGGTTTTATTCCAGGGATATAAGGCTAGCTTCAGCATTTTTATTCACAAAATCCAGTTATGTAATCCACCATATTAAGAGGGTAAAGAAACAAAAAATTACAGGATTTCTCTTATGATGCAGTGGGCTAGGGATCCAGTGTTGTCACTGCAGGGCTTGGGTTGCTGCTGTGGCATGGCTTTGATCCCTGACTAGGGAACTTCCATTTGCCATGGATGCAGCCAACACCCCCACACACACCAAAAAAAGAAACCAAAAATTATATGATCGTATCAATTCATAGATGCAGAAAGATTTTGACAAAATTTAATACTCACATTCAGAATTTTAAAAAATTGAAAATTCACTTGTGTTGCAGCAGGTTAAGGAACTAGTGTTGCCACAGCTGTGGCATAGGTCACAACTGTGGCATGGGTTCAGTTCCTGGCCTGGGAACTTCTACATGGTGCAAGTGTGGCAAAAAAGTTAAAAAAAAAAACTATCAGAAAAATAGGAATAGAGGGGACTTTCTTAAGTTTGGTAAAGGGTATCTACAAATCCTACAGTCAACATTATATTTAATAGTGAGATCAGGAAACAGGCAAGGGTGTCTACTCTCAACATTCTTATTCAATGTATTATTGGAAGTTCTAGCCAGAGCAACACGACAAGAAAAAAAAAATAATAAAAAGCATGTAGATCAGAAAGGAAGAAATAAAATGATCCCCATCTGTAGATGATATGATTGTCTACATAAAAAATTCCAAGGAATCTAGGAGAAAAAGCTCCTAGATAAGTGACCCCAAAGAACAGAAACAAACAAACAAAAAAAAACAGCAGGATACCAGATAAACATAAAATAATCAATTGTATTTCTATATATAAGCAATGAACACGTGGCTACTAAAATTAAAAATGTAATAGCCTTTACAATCACTCAAAAAAGAGAGAAATACTTAGATATAAATATCTATATATGAAATATCTACACTTGTATGCTGAAAATTAAATAATGCTAGTGAAAGATATCAAAGAAAATCTATATAAATGGAGGAGTTCAAAGACTGGAAGACTCAGTATGGTAAAGATGTCCATTATCCCCAATTAATATACAGTTTCAAAGCAATTCGTATCAAAATCCCAGTGATTTTTTTATAGAGATAAGCAACATTATTCTAAAATTTCTATAGAAACACAAACACAGATAGAATAACTAAAATAATTTTGAAAGGGAAGAATATGAAAGGAACCAGTCTTGCTAGTTTCAAGACTTATTGTAAAGCTACTGTAGTCAAGAATGTATTGTTTTGGGGAGTTTCCTTTGTGGCTCAGTGGTTAACGAGTCCTACTAAGACCCATGAGGTTGCGGGTTCAATCCCTGGCCTTGCTCAGTGGGTTAAGGATCCGGCGTTGCCGTGAGCTGTGGTGCTGTGGTGAAGGTTGCAGACATGGCTCGGATCCCTCATTGCTGTGGCTGTGGCGAAGGCCGGCAGCTACAGCTCCTGTTAGACCCCTAGCCTGGGAACCTCCACATGCCATGGGTACGGCTCTACATAAAGGCAACAAGACAAAAAAAAAAAAAAAGAATGTATTGTTTTGGTAAAGGAATGGTTATGTAGATCAATGGAACAAAATAGAAAACTCACAGTTTGGCTCACCCAAATAGGCACAAGTGATGTTTCAACATAGGTACAAAAGAAATTCAGTAGAGAAAAGATAACCTTTTCAACATAAGGTGTCGAGCAATCCATAAGCCAAAAAGTGAACCTTCATGCAAGACTCACACTTTATACACTAAACTTATACAATTAACTCAGAATGATTCACAGATTAGGTGTAAAACATAAAACTATAAAACTTTTAGTAAAACACATAGAAGAAAATCTTCATGATCTAGGACTAGGCAGAGTTCTTAGACTTGGCACCAAGAGCATGATTCATAAAAGGAAAAAAAATTGACAAATTGCACTTCATCACAAGTAAAAACTTTTGTCATTCAAAAGGCTCTGTTGAGAGGATGAAAAACAGGTTGCAGAGAGGGAAAAAATATTTCTAAATCACATCTCTAACAAAAAAGACTGGTAGCTGGAGTCTAAAACTCTACTCTCAAAACAACATTAAAATCTAACGACCTAGTTAGAACATACTCAAAAAAACATGAATAAACTCCTTACCAAAGAGGATATTCAAATGGCAAACACACAAAAAGGTGTTTGACTCATTAGACGTTAGGAAAATGCAAATTAAAACCACAACAAGGTATTACTACAAACCTATCAGAATAGCTTAAATTAAAAAAAAAATAGTGACATTACATGCTGATGAGAATGAGGAGAACCGGATCACTCATATTTCACTTTTAGGAATGTAAATGGTGCAGCCACTCTGGGAACAATCTGTTAGTTTCTTTATGTATAACAGATTCTACATGTTAATATCATACAACCTGGCAATTACAGTGTCGAGCTTTTATCCCAGAGAAATGAAGACTTGCTTTCACACAAAAACCAGTACACAAATGTTTAGCAAGCTCTATTCATAATCTCCAAACACTGGAAACAACCTAGATGTCCTTCAATGTACGAATGATTAAACAAACTGTGGTACATTCATACCATGGAATGCTACTATTTGGCAAAAAAGGGAACAAACTATTGATACATGCAACAACCTGTATGAATCTCTAGACAATTACGCTGAGAAGAAAAAGGCAATCACAAAAGGGTTTATACCATGTGATTTCATTATATAACATTGTTTTTATTTTTTTTTGTCTTTTTGCCTTTTATCTAGAGCTGCACCTGCGGTATATGTAGGTTCCCAGGCTAGGGGTCTAACAGGAGCTATAGCCACCGGCCTTCGCCACAGCCATAGCCACGCGGGATACGAGCCGCGTCTGCAACCTACACCACAGCTCATGGCAACGCCGGATCCTTAACCCACTGAGCAAGGCCAGGGATCGAACCTGCAACCTCATGGTTCTTAGTCGGATTCGTTAACCGCTGAGCCACAACGGGAACTCCTCATTATACAACATTGTTGAAATGACAAGATTATAGAAATGGAGAATGTAGCAATGATCCCTAGGAGTTAAGAAGTTGGGAGGATATGAGGGAATTGGCGTGACTGTAAAAGGACAACAGGAGGGATCCTTATGGTGTTGAAAATACTCTGTATTTTGACTGTACCAATGAAAATATCTTGGTTGTGATATTACCTTATAGTTTTGCAAGATATCACCATTGGGGAGAACTGGGTAAAGGGGACCTGGGATCTCTCTGTATTATTTCTTTCCTTTTTTTTTTTTTTTTGTCTTTTGTCATTTTGGGGCCGCACCCACGGCATGTGGAGGTTCCCAGGCTAGGGGTCTAATCGGAGCTATAGCTGCTGGCCTGAGCCACAGCCACAGCAACGTGGGATCCGAGCCGCGTCTGCAACCTACACCACAGCTCACGGCAACGCTGGATCCTTAACCCACTGAGCAAGGTCAGGGATCGAACCCGCAACCTCATGGTTCCTAGTCGGATTCATTAACCACTGAGCCACGACGGGAACTCCATCTCTGTATTATTTCTTACAACTTTATGTGATTCTATAATAATTTCAAAGTAAAGATTAATGATAATAATAAACCCCAAATCTTACCATATCACCATTGTTGTAAGATAAAATCAAAATGCTTCACAGGGCGTTCCCTTTGGTGCATCGGAATAAGGATCTGGTTTTGTCACTGCTGTGGCACAGGTTTGAATCCTAGCCTGGGAACTTCTGAATGCCTTGGGCTCACTCAGAAAACAAACAAAAAAAACCCTGATAATTGGGTCCCCCCCTCCAGCTCAATTAGCTTAGAATCTTTAGGGGTAACTGGATGGTAATTAATACTTTGATTAAAGTCTATCTCACTATCAGACCGTAGGCTCTATGAGGGCAGGAACCAGGCCTGTTTTTGCTGTCCACTGTACCTCCAGTTCCTAAATCGGTGTCGACCACCTAGGAGGTGCTCAGTAAACATGTGTGAAGTGAAGTGACAGAATGACTGAATGAATGGGTGAATAAAGGGGGGGGAAGAAATATCCTTCTCCCCCTTTTTACTGCCTCCCTGAACCTATGGAAAGAGAGAAGGAAGGGATAAGTTGTGGTTCCTAGTCGGATTCGTTAACCACTGAGTCACGACGGGCACTCCCGACAAAGAATTTAAAGATTTTAGGGAAGGAGAAATGCTGGGGAAAAGGTGGCTCCCAGACTTATAACCTAGTAATCACATTTATAGAATGTCTTTCTGGCATGCTGCTCATCAAGCCAGAATGCTTCACTTAATGTTCATGAGCAAATGAAATGATGCCAATAGATACTGACACCAGCAAATTCCAAGATATTTTTGTGGTTTGTACCGATTTCCTCCTCTTGCCCCCCAGAATATATCAACATTTGTAGTATGAGCACAATAATTGATGTTTTAAACAATTTCCTTGAGACATTACAAATTCTGGAATTTTATATAAATCTCAGTTCACAAACCCACACAAACACCAGTGTGTGGGAAATACAGCTTTATTTTCAGTAATTCCATTTAATTTGCCACTTCTACACAACCACCATCACCACCACCACCGCTGCCCATTCTCCCTACCTGGTAGGAAACTTACCTTTTTATTCCTGGAAGGGGGAATGTTTTTCCAGTGCTCCCTCGAATTGTCAAGGTTTAGTGTGGTAAAGCATTGTGGGGGTTGTGAGTGTACTGGCCTTTGAGTTCCTTTTCCATGCAGATGAAAGGGAGCAAGGCCCTTTGTGTCTGGCAGCTCCACTGTTTGGACCCAGGCTTGGGAATCTTTATTAGGCTGCATCCATTCCCATCTGCCCAAATATCTCAGTGGCCCTTCCCTCTCTGGTCTTGCTTTCTCCGTAACAGCTGTGCTGAAAAGCTGATACAGCACCCTTTATTTTCTTTCCTCTCTCCATCCAAACAAAATCTCTTTCTAGTTTGGGGTGAAAAGAAGCCTCATCCATTTTCTTCTCTGTTTCTGGCTAAGACACCTCATCTCAGTCTACCAGGGCTCAAACTTCTGTAAACAAAAATCAGGAAGGCTAACAACAGTTTCTTTCTTACCAGAGGTTGTGAAGGCAGGACTGTCTGCTCAAGAGGGGACTGGGTTGAGGGAGACAGAAAAGAAGGAGAAAGTGAAAGAATATAACTAATTATCTCAAAATGTTATCTTCAAACAACAGCTAACGTTTATTACATGCTTACACAGTATTGTATCAAATGCTATATTAAATGCTTTAGGTGGATTATCAAGTGATCCTCATAACCTAGAAATAAGTCATTATTAACCACATTTTACAAGTGAGAAACTGTGTCTCCAAGAGGTTTAGTCCCTTGACCAATGTCACACATATAATAAGTGGCAGAGGCAGAACTCAAACTCAGCTTCTGATTCCAAAACCCATTGCCTCTGGCCCTGCTTCACATTCTGCTTCTGGTTCATCATGAACATCATGGAAGGAATTTCTGCTTCAGCCTTGCAGTTGCCCCTGAGGGCTGATCCAGTAGACATTAGCCGGAGTATATGCTGATGGCTCATCTGGGTTCCTTCATTTTTGCCAGTCAGGTTTCCCAGGAAACTTCTCCAGTGTTATTTTCCAGCTCCTAGGTGCCCACCATGGCCAACTTTCCAAGGTTACTTGGTGAATATTTGAGTGATTAGGCTCAGCAGTGCCCTGGAAGGGGGCTATCACCCTGTGTTGGAACAGGTAACCAAAGTGTGTCCAAGTATCTCAAGTGTCTATATTAAGAAACCATGTAAAGAACTGTTCCATTTAATGGTAGAACATGCACCATGCACTGAGTCAGGCAGGGCAGCCCTGTAACAGTGACAGATTTTAACTCACAGGGAAGCCCGTTACGTCTGTCTTGAGATGAATAAGGGGCTTAAAATAATTGGCTTGCTAGATAGGCAAGCATGCTAAAAACAAACAAACAAACAAACAACCCAACATTGTCCTGTTAACCTTGTTTTAGCCCCAGGAATAATAGAGCAATGTGTAACTACCACCTTCAATCTTTAAAATTACCACTTTCAGTGTCATTGAGATAGTTTAGCCAAAAACACAGATGGGTCACCAAAGTAGCTGCGCTGAAAATAGAAAAAAAATGGTGTAGGGGGTTGGGGCACATAAAAAAGGGAATATAAAAAGAGAAAATAATTACTATAGAAAGATGCATTGAAATTTTCAAATTTACTGAGTTTTGTCCTTTTACACTCCCCCCACCCACGAAGCCTCCTCTGGTTCAGATCTAGTTATTGATTATTGATCCTCTGCCTTCTTTATCTACATGGTCTCTTTCAAACACTCCCAAAACCCTGTGGAGGATTAATATCAAGCTTTGTGTAGACATGAGAAAATGTTGTCCCAAGACAACAGGCAGGGCTTGGGGTCCAGGAAATTAGTTTTCTCTCTGTTATATCATATTGACTCTAATACACCCTTAAAGAGTGGAGTTAGAATTTTGAGATAATACTACCGGTTATGTCTGTCCATGTTGCCATTATGTAAGGTTGACTTGAGCCAGGAGTAGAAAGTATTTTATTTGCAATATCAGGAGTTTCTCTTTCCTTTGGTATTTGAGAATAAATTGTGTAGAGCAATGGGGTGCAGTGGGGAGTTTTGAAAAATCTGGATGCCTGAGCCGCACCTCTTACCACTTAAATCAGAATCTCTGGGGATGCAGTTGTTCTCAAACTTGAATGTGTGTCAGGATCACATGGGATTATTAAAAAGCTAATTGCTGGAATCCACCTTTAGAATTTCTGTTGGTAGGTCTGGGTAGGATCCAAAGTTATGTATTTTCTAAAAAGTTCCCAGATGATTAGGAAGGTGAGATGCACAAAAGCAAACTGTTCTGAGCTTCAGCCCCTCTTCTTCTTGCATATGAAGTTATAAGAGCTTGTGTCTGTCTATTCCATGACTTCTCCCATGCTGACTCACCCAACAAGCACACTAGCACAACATCATCTGCTGGGTAAATGCTAAGTAGTCTGTGAGCATCAGAAATATTTTGAAATAAATCACACAGTGGGGTTTCTGTTGTGGCTTAGTGGGTTATGAACCTGACCAGTATCTGTGAGGATGCAGGTTCGATCCCTGGCCCCACTCAGTGGGTTAAGGATCTGGCACTACCATGAGCTGTAGTGTAGGTTGCAGACACAGCTCAGATGCTGTGTTGTTGTGGCTGTGTTGTAGGCTGACAGCTGCAATTTGACCCTTAGACTGGGAACTTCCATATGCCACAGGTGTGGCCCTGAAGAGAAAAAAAAAAAATTACACAATGGATCCCATTAGGCTTCAAATGAATTCTAAGGAGTTACCACAGTTTTCAGTAGGGGAATAAATATTTTTCAAAGGAAACATAGCATATACAAATTTAGTTATGTCCCTCCTTCTACCAGCATTATTTCTCCTTCTTCTCCTTCTTCCTCCTCCCCTTCTTCTTCCTCTTCTTTTTATTTTTTAAAGTCTTTGTAATAACTTCTCTTTATTGTTTTTCTTGAAGTAAAGTTATAAAGTTTATGAACCAGAACTCAAGGCACAGGCATACATTTTCAGTTCTAGCAGTGCAGGGTTGCCAGATTTAGCAAAACAAACAAACAAACCGCACAAAAACCATAATAAAAATTATAGAACATCCAGTTAAATTTGAATTTTAGATAAATGATGAATAATTTTAAAATATACGTATGTTTCATGCAATATTTGACAATCCTGACGGTGGGGCAAATATTAGGATGAGGATGACGCATGTGCCTGCTGTGGAGAAAAAGAACATTCTCCATCCATATCTGTTTATGAATACACAGAAATACCTAAGCTTGAGCCTTGTCCCTTGAGAGGTGAAAAATCATTGGCCAAATTAATGTAATAGGGATAAACAAGATACATTTATGGTATATAAAATTGCTGAGTGACTCAAAGACACTTGTTACCTCAAGATACCAGCTTTTTAAATTCTGTTACTCCACTTTTGTTATTGTCTAAATCAACGGTTTGCAACTGAGGGTGATTCTGACCCCTCACTCTCACCCCAGGGGACATTTGGCAATGTCTGGAGGTATTTTTGGCTGTCACAACTAAGAGGAGCGGTACTACTGGCAGCTAATTGGTTGAGGTCTGAGATGCTAAACATTCTACATAGTAGTGGACAGCCTCCCACAATACAGAATTATCTTGTCTAAAATGTCCACAGAGCTGAGGTTGAGAAAGCCTGGTCTAGATCATAGTACACAGAATTTAACGAACCTTTTGTCAGATCACTCCAGTCATGTCTTCCGGATGTCTGTTTGGCAGAGAAAATGTTTTCTGTTTGCTGTACTGTAAAGGTACTGGTGGAAGAATTGTGATGCGCTCCTTTAAAATTTTATGAAAGCAGGGAGGTGCTGCTGAGGTTCCAGAAAAAATGTGAGTCCTCAATTTCTGCTGTTCTCTCTAGCTTGGCCTAGATTTGAAGCCTTTGAAGGGTTCAAGCAGAATCTATGAAATTCAGGTGATTGCACTATGTATATCTCCTCTCCTTTAGTGTGGGAGACATAATTTTAATCTCAGCCTTCCAGTAAAGTCTGGCTGTGCAGGACTTCTTTGCAAATAGTAGTTGAAGGAGATACTAACTGACCCAATATGTACTCATTATTTTGTTTCCTACAGCTGTTGCTGTAATCCTTGTATTTAGAAGGAAGATGATTGCTAAATACAATAGCAATAAACATTCTTAATACCTTGACGATACCTGATGTTTTCTGTTTACCTCTAATTAGCTATAAAACATTTAATAGACATATATTCTTATTGAAGACCTCATTAATTTTCATGAGACCCATAGGAAGCAAAGAAGGGGTGGGTTATATTATTCCCATTTTAAGAGGTAATAATTAAGCCTTGCCTTGAGTGACATGTTGACTATTTTAAAAGTTAGGAATAGGAGTTCCCGTTGTGGCACAGTGGAAACGAATCCGACTAGAAACCATTAGGTTGTGGGTTCAGTCCCTGGCCTTGCTCAGTGGGTTAAGGATCTGTTGTTGCCATGAGCTGTGGTGTAGGCTGACGGCTTTAGCTCTGATTAGACTCCTAGCCTGGGAACCTCCGTATGCCACGGGTGCAGCCCTAAAAAAGCAAAAAAAAAGGAGAAAAAGGAGTAAATTATGACTCTTGACAATGGTGCTTGTGTCTGTCAACCAGTGTAGCCTTCTGCTGATGGTACTGATTCATCAGACCCTGGTTACCACCCAGTGATAAATGTCAAATTTCAAAATTTTTTTAGATATACACAGCAGATTGTGAAGGGAGGTTGCTAATTAGAGGACAACAGAGCAAGGACATTTCCATTCCTAGTGGTTTACCTTTTTTAAACAAAAATGCAGCAATAAAAAAGTAAAAAGGAGAAATGAAAAGTACACACTTTTAAGAAATATTTACTATGGGCTACTTGATACTAAGTCCTGTGCTAGATACTACGGTAGATGAAAATATATATATATATACTCTATATGATATCACTTAATATAATGTAAGTTGGAACTCACCACTTACCTGCAGGAAACATGGAGATCTGTCAAAGACATATTGTAACATAAATTCATTCCAAATTGTATGAAGGAGATTTCAGTGTCCTGGAAGACAGAGAAGCCTTTATGGAGAAGGTGGGCTTGGAGATGGGTTTTGAAATATTAATAGGGCTGCTTCTAGTGGACGAAGCACTAGAAGTTGGGGAAATAGGATCCAACTTGACAAAGTGGACAGTGAATATGGGTAGAGTCATTCTTGATACCCTCTGAAAGAGACACTTGGGAGCTCTCAGGTGGTCATTTCCTGCTTTGTGAACTTGAAAACTGGGTTTGCTTCTTGGTGGGTGTTAAGCCAAAAAACACAACCAAGCCAAATGTCTGAAGAAGGAAGGACTTATTATTACTTGCAGCAAGTAAGGCGAACACCAAGGATCTTTTTTTTTCTTTTTTTCTTTTTAGGGCCACACTTGCCACCTATGGAAGTTCCCAGGCAAGGGAGGGTCAAACTAGAGCTACATATTGACCTACACCACAGCCACAGAAACACGAGATCAGAACCGCCTCTGCGACTTACACCATGGTTCATGGCAACGCCAGATCCTTAACTCACTGAGCAAGGCCAAGGATCAAACCCACATCCTCATGGTTACTAGTGGGGTTTGTTTCTGCGGAGCCAAACGGGAACTCTCTGAGGATCTTTCTTAGAGCAGTGTCTCCCCAACAGCAAATGGGGAAATTTTAAGTTAAGGGTACATGCATATTCATGTAGGGGTTTGGGTGGTGGATGGAGTCCAAACTTTAGTTGATTGAAGTCATGAAGGTCAGAAAAGTTCAACATCATCATCTCTTAGGTTCCAGTGGATCTGGTGGTTGAGTGCTTCAGGCTAATCTTTACCATTGAAAGAGAATGAAGAGCCATTACAGCTTTGCTTGTTACATCTTCTGCCTCATAACACTCCGGTTTCTGCACTCTTTTATTCCCTAAAGATCTTTACTTCCTGATACATGTTCAAGGGCCAGCATTGTGGTCAGGCTTAGATCACAAAATAGCTCTGGCCAAAAACGGCTTCTCTTATGTCAGGAAAGCCATGCTTGGTTTTCTTTTTCTGGGGACCCTTTACCTTAAATACTTACAAAGGCAGAAAAAGCTAGAGTATAAGCGGAGAGTCTAAACAGAAGTTCAGAGGAGATGGGGGAAGACTTCCTGGGTTCCTTTCAATACTCCAATTCCTGTTTCTGATCTCTGCATGAACCTCAGATGATTCACCCTAGTGTCTTCAAATAAATTCCAGGGGTTTTGTGTTTTTGTTGTTTTGTTTTCTTTGGCCGTACTCAGGGCATGTGGAAGTTCCCAGTCCAGGGACAGAATCCCAGCCACAGCTGCAGCAATACCATATCCTTAAACCACTCTGCCACAGTGGGAACTCCTAAATTCCAGTTTTTTATTGACTAGTGGGAGAACTCTAGCCACGTGCAAAGGAATAGGCATAGAAGGTTGCATGTTACCAGATCTAAGACCCAGGGCAAATACCTTGATCCAGTATTGTTTTTTGCAGCTGGCTCTTTGGTCAACCTTGGTTTGGAAACTGAGTTGTCTTGGTTGGTCAGAGGAGTTTAAGAGGGCTAAGGGGGCACATAAGTTCTCCTTCCTGCTACTCAGGCTTTGTGATTCTAGATTCTTCCAGTGAGAAAAATTGCCATGGACACACAGAAGGCTCCTTGCTTCTTGAATACTATTTGACTTTGACTACAGTTTGGTGAGTGATGACTGCTTCTTACAGGTTAACTGTCAACTGGATAAAACCATCACAATTTTAGTCAGGTAGGTTACCTTCTAAAGAGAGGAGTCATTCACCTGGAACTCAAACACCTACTTCATAATAGCTGTTCTGGCAAGTGAACTGCTTGCCCTAGTATTTGCTCTTAATATATTTTTAACGTATTTTAATGACAGATTGTGACTTGGAGGTGATTCATTTTTATTTCACAGTTGTCTTGACAACAATGTAATTTATGATATTCTATGTACTTGAGAATCCAAAAATTTTACAACCAAGCAGTATGACACTTATTAAAATTTTGATCAGAGAAATACACTGGTAAAATTCTTTAGGGTTGGGTGGGCTGGAAAAAAGACTATGATTTATTTTTCTTAAGATTTTTTTATTTGAGGGTTCCAAACAGTAATGACTTAGGACCATAACTGAATTTAATTTCGAGTCAACTCAAGTGTTTCTTATAATCACTTCACCCATAATTTACTTTTATTGCCTTTCAATTTCTTTTTAGATTTTTTCTGAGTTTGTTATAGCTCTTTCTGAATTATTTTATGAAACTGGATTAAGTTGGAAATAGTTTTATACTTTGCTTTTTTCTCCATGTATTATATACAATCTTAACACTACTCATGGAAAGCAATTTAGAAAGCTTTTATTATGAACATTTCAAACATCCACAAAATCATTAAAAAAAAGAAAAAGAAAAGAAACATTACAATAAGTACCCTGGAAAAACCTCTTACAAGCAAAAACTGCTAATATTTTACAAAATTTAGTTCAGTTTCACATTTAGGGGTGGGGCATTTTAACGGAATTAAAGACTGCTTGACACAAGTCTACACCAGATACTTATCTGAACCTCACTTTCGGGAAGTCCGAAGTCTGCACTTCAGAGAAACCAGCCAGCACTTTTCTGGCACTCCTAGTTAGCAAAAATTTACAAGCCTTCTCTTTCACCTCTTAAGTGCAAACTGATGAAAATACTCAGTAGGGCTACTATGACTCAGAGAAGCTTTGCCCCCTGTACACTCAAAATATGTACTTGAACAGAATTTCAGTTGTTATTTTTAAAGCCCTAGGTGACAAATGCACTTTCTTAAACCCTCTGAGAAGAGCTGTATAATGACGGGTGCAACAGCCAGAAAAGCCAGGCTAGATAAAAAGCCCGCCCTGGTGCACACCGCATTGGTTTGAATTCCCGACCTTTCACTGTCTTTTGCGGTGAAATATTCTTTCTTTTCTTTTTCTTTTTGGAGCTACAGTTGCCGGCCTATGCCACGGCCAGCCACAGCCACTCGGGATCTGAGCCGAATCTGCGACCTACACCACGGATCCTTAACCCACTGAGCAAGGCCAGGGATCGAACCTGCAATCTCATGGTTCCTAGTCGTTTCCGCTGGGCCAGGCCACGACGGGAACTCCTATGGTGAAATTTAAATCCCTCGTTTATAAAGTAAGCCGCCCTAAGGCTTAGCTGCAATAAAGAAGTAAAATGTTCACCTGAACTAGCTGGAGGGTTTATAATGAGGCTGTAGGATCCCTCCTCTATCCCAGTAGGGTTTCGGATTTTGTAGGGCTAGCATCTGCATTTCTAACAAATTCTCGGGTGATGATGACGCGTATTCTAAGGCCACAGGGACCCGGAGTGGTTCGTTGTAGGATCTCAACAAATGCCTACTGTTAACATCACCATTCAAGCTGTCCAGATGTTCCAGCCAACACACCACGCCTCTTCTGCACGCATTAGATTAGAACAGGGAGGCAACTATGACAGCGGTCCCCTTAGGGAGGGGGACCCTTTTCTTCAACTTCCGCCTCTGAGGAGTCCTGCCCGCTCGGTTTCGTGCCCGTTTGGTTTTAGCTCAGGCGAGAGCCTGTCCTAGAAATCCAGGGTTGTGTAGCAATGCGCGCGCCCACGGGCGAGGCGGAGGCAGGTGCTGAGGAGAGGCTGGAGCCTGACAGGAGGGCGTGGCGGGGAGCAGGGCTCGTGTCCTGCCAGTTCTCCCGTCTGTTCCCATAACCCACGGACCGATGGCTGGGCAGAAGATGGCTGCCCGGAGCGCCACGGACAGTCACGTGTCTCGGCAATACCAGCGCACGCCCCCTCCCCCGCTCGCCCGGTCCCAGACCTAGCCGGACGCGCAGCTCTGGACTGCCTCTCCGCCATCAGGGCACCGAGCAGTACGGACAGGGAGGGAGAGCCCAGCGACAGAAAACCAGCTCTCCTCACCATCCACCGCTAACTCAGTGGCCAGGGTCGGGCACTGGCAGCGAAGAACCTTCCTACGGGAGACCTGCACCAGGTCCAGCTAATGGGCATGCGCAGTGCTCCTACCCGAGCACGCTTGGTCTCCAGGTTTTTCCTACAACTCCGCAGGGCTCGCGAGAGGTGGGGCTTGGCAGGTCCCTGAGGCCCCGAAGCGGCCCGAGTTTCCCTGGCTCCGGCTGGGGCTTTGAGAACCTTCATCACTCTGACTCATTGTTTTTGCGGTGGGAGTCTGTGTATTGAAATGTAAAAATTGGTCGTAGACTCTGAGGTCCGCCTCCCCTTTTTTTGAGTAATCAATAACGAGTTAATCCCAAATGTTGCACTCCTAATTTGGTGGGGAAGAGAATCCTTGGGTAGCTTGCAAACTTGTGCCCGCGATTCGGGTCTGCGGATGGCCAAGTTTACGTTCCCTGTTCCAGCCAGCTCGGGCTCTTAACTCTGACTCTGTCCCAAGTGGTATACTGTCTTCGACCGTAAAACTCGGCTCCCGTCATTAACCGGCCCCCTAAGAATGTGCAAGTTGGGCCTTTCTCGTTGATGGGGAAAGCGCCCGTCTCCGGAGCTTCCAGTTACTTGAAAGTAAAATAATACGGGACCAAGAGTCCACGGCTCCAAGGTGCACAGTCTCGCTGGGGTTCCGCTGGGTCCGAGGGCAGAGATCCCCGTGGATCCCGCCCGCCGGGCCCGCCCTCCCGGCCGCCTAGAACACCCGGAGAAGAGGATTGGCGTCGCGCGCGTAACTGGCCGGGCTCGGGCAGCGGACTGGGCATGCTCGGCAGCCTGGGAGGCTCACGGTGGCAAGTCGGAAGCGTTCGCACCAGCTAGGCAGCGGCCAGGGCAGGCAGGACGGAAGCTGGAAGGGCCGGCCAAGGAAGGCTCCTCTACCCCTGCTGCTGGTGAGCCGGCCAGAGAGCACGATCCGGGTGCCGAGCGCCGGCGCTACCCTGCCCCAGATTTCATTCCGCGGCAGGGGGCTCGGCGAGCGGAATTCCGGCGGCTGTCGCGACTCCGGTGCAAGTGAGTCGTGGGGCCGCGGGAGAGAGCCGATCTCCGGGGGCGGGGGCGATTGGATACCCCCCTCACGGGCCTTGCCTGATGCTGACGCTGGGAATGGTGTACGGGTAGTCCCGGGGCGAGGGGGCGTGAGCGCAGCCCGCGCAGTGCCTCGCGCGTACCTGGCGGACACTCCTCCCCGGCGCCGCAGCTCCCAGGGGGGAGGGGGGGGGTGGGGGGGGCGGTCCCACCGCCGGGCTTTGGGCTCGGAGGGGGCGGGCCGCCCTCCGGGCTCCCAAACCTAGTTGAGGCTGGCAGAAAGGCGGGGGCGTCGGTGGGCACCTTTTCAGAGGTGCTGCGTGCGGGCTGGAAGGCTGCCTAGTGTCAGTTTGGGGCGAGCGGACGGTGGCGGAACCGAAGAACCACGAGGCGAGGAGCCTTCGGCAGTGGCCCGGCGGCGTTCAGGAGACCCAGGGGGTCAGACCCCACATGTCGGCCCCACCCCCACCGCCGGGCGTGACAGTTGGTATCCCTGGGTCCGATCACAGCCGGTCAGGCGCTCTGGGTTTTCGGGGTTCCTCCCCGCCCCTCTCCCGCGGTCCCTCGGTGTCCCCGGACAACATAACAGGTGAGACCCTTTTTCCTAAGGAACGAGCTCCCCTCCTCAGGCAGCTTAACAGCCCCCAGGTTCGGGGGCGGCTCTGACACTCCGCGGGGCTGCCCCACCGGAGAGGGTGTTTTAGGGGTAAGGCCTGGAGGAGCCTTCGGCGCAGCCTGGGACTTAATGTTCTCCCCAGGACGCGGCTCCTGTGAGTGAGGGGTCTCCGCGATTCGGAGGCGACATGTCAAGGGCAGAGCAGCGACAGCAGCGGCTGTTTTTCCCACCTTCTTAACTCAGACTCAGGCTTTCTGGTTCTTCTGTGGGCCGGGTAGGGTGCCCTGATCCAGGTAACGGATTCAGTCTGGCACGTTCCCTTCCGGGAGTCGCAAGTAAAAATCGGGATGAGGGTTACCAGGGCGGGAGAGAGTGAAGAGAATCCATGCAGGTGTTTCTCAGATAATTTCTTTTCACCTTCAGACTGTACGGACTTGAGCGGTACAAGCTTATGAAACCAAGAGTGAAGGATGCTTTCTGAAAAGGAAGTTTATTTTTTTTATGTTACGGAGTCTGCTTACTATTCTAGCTCCCTTGGCATTTACCTCCCTGGACCTTTAAAGCAATTTAGACAGGTTATTTTGCTTGCCGACTTGGGGTGTTTTTGGTTGGCTGCCTGGATGTGGAAGTGACAAGCGCTTGCTGTGGTGTGCTGTGAACTCCCCACGCCTCCTGGCACGGGGGATTGAGCATTCAGTGGGTACTGAGTGGGCAGAAAGAGAGGAGTGGGAATGATGACGTAGCAACACGATGGGAGTTGCCTAGGGCTGCCCAGACGTTACCGACTTGGGTTGGTTGGTTGTTTTGGCCTGTGCGAAAGGGGAGAGGGCTGGGCGTTTCAGTGGTTGGGGGGCATAAGGTGTTCCCAGGAGAAGCCAGGCGGGGGATGGGTCCTCGTATGGTCAGTGTTCCAAGGGAAGCCCAGGGATGTTTGGTGATTCAGCAGGTGGCAGCCTTCCAGCTCTGAAGCCATACCTTGGCCAAGCAAACCAGCAAGCCAGTGAGGAAGCGGTGGCAGCTTGTGCCTGCTGTCGTATGCGCCAGCTTCGGGGGAATCTCCTCTGCTGCCTATAGCAGCTCACTTTCTGTTTATGGCTGGAGGCCCTGGTCTTTTGCAGTTCCTTCATAGCCTCTCTTGAGCTATGTAGCATGTTTTTGAATCTCTCCAGTTCTGTGACCCTCTGGATAGCAGGAAGTGGCAGCTGCCACCGTGCACAGTTTAAGTAATTAATCTGCAGAAAATGATATCAATATATAAAGCAAAGAAATAGTGATTTCCTCCTATTTGTGCTTCAGAGACTGAAAGTCTACATTTTTAGTGAAATAGTAGAATGTATTTCTGCAACTCTTTTGTGCTGGTAGTAAGCTATTTCAAATATCTGAATCCATTAAACAATTAATTCAAGGGATCCGTAAACTGACATGAAAGTGACACAGTTATTAACACAATGTCCTATTCGTTGGAGGATTTCTAGCATCTTGTGCAGTGCGTAACTTGTACATACTCAAATGTTTATTTAGTTGAAATGTAAATAATTTTTTTTTGGAACAAGAGTTTGTCGGTAAGTTTTGACACTTAGAGAACTGTATGTTTTCATAAGTCAGAATTGCCCATGTTGACCTTAGACATTCACTTTTAACTTGAAAAACAACCCTTTTACTTTTTTCCTAGTTTCTTTAATTTTCAGTTTGTGGCAGATCCTGCATTGCAACTGAAAAACATACAAGCGTGTTTTGCTAACACATCTCACGAAAATCTAAAAGACTCCTGCTTATAACTGCCATACTTTTTTTAAATAAACTAAAATTGCTCAGATTGCATATCAAATGCACTTTACTTACAAGACATTTTATACAAAGCATTCCAGGAAAACTCTAGAATTCCTAAACCTTTATCAGCCCATGAACATTGCTGCTCTTTATAGAAAGGACAAAACAGTGTTTTGGGAATAAAGATTCTGGCTTGTTTGAAGAGGGGGATAATTTGCTCCATCTGTGAGTGAGGCATGACTGTTTCTGCAGCTTATTCAGCATTTTACCTTTACTGTCGTCTTTCTTTCTGCATTGTTTAGTTGTTTCTTCTTCCCCTAAAGATATACTTTTCTGGCTTCCTTAAAGCTGCTGCATTTTCTCACATGCATTCGATTAGTGGTGACTTTTTTTTTCTTCATTGTCCCATACACTTTCGCACCACTTTGTGTGATCACCTGGCTGATGGGCCTTGGAAAAAGCTGTGGCCATATGAACTTGTGGGGACATGACAGATTGTAGTTGACTCTGCCTTTTTCAGATAGTAGCTGTAGCCACAGCAGTCCCTTCTGGAAGAACTATTAAAACAGGCCTGGTCTAAAAGATTTTAGCCTTTCTGTTAAGGCTTTTGGTCAGGAATATAAATGATCATTTATTGTCTCCTATCATATCCCAAGAATTTTGGCTGTAAATTGTGTCACTTTAATAAGGTACCTGGTCACCAGAGGACCATATTTCGGATCAGCCCATTTAGATGTGGGAGTTTGGAAGCAGTGTTAGATGTGGGGGAAGGGAGGGTGAGGAAAGGGGAAGGTGGCTTAGTTTTTTTAAGGGTGACTTCTGGTTTCAGTGAAACAGAACTGAATGGCTGATCAACAAGTGTGGCTCAGTCTGTGCTGGAGTGCTCTCCTCTCCTCCCTAGTCCTCTTTCCCTCCGCAAATAAACACACCACGCACACACACAAATCTGCAGACACACACTGACAAGAGACACAGACACAGATGTAGACAAACCCTTTGCCAAAAGCGAAGCATCCAAGCTTCTTTTTAAATACTCATATGTCACACAGGGAGAGTCCAGGTCTCAGTAGCAGGTTGAATTCTGTGGGCCTGAAATCACCCTAAGTCAAACTTAGTATTTCAGAGGGTTTCCCCTCCCCTCTGTCGGTGGCAAGTTGTTCTGCCCCCCCGAGTCTGCAGAGTTTCTGGGGGTGGGGGGTTGGGGAGTGTTCAGTGTTCACCAGAAGCAACTATTGTATGTAAATACAGCTGAGGTGGTTTCACCTTCCTGGTGCTGAGAATCAACATTCCTCAGTTTTTGGCACAAGATCTCCCTGTGCAAAGCCCCTTGTTTTATTTTTTTTTCTCCTTCTTTTTCACTCTCATTCCCCTCTCCGTCAGAGAAGCTTCCTCTCATGTGCTGGATATTCTTGGGTTTGTCTCTTCCCTTGTTAAAGATTCTGTGTTTTATTGTGTGCTTGTTTTCAGTTTATGTAAGGAGTACTGTGCTGCTATAGATTTTTCACTTGCTTTTCCATTCAACATTACAACTTTTTATTATGGAAAATTTCAGACATTCATAAAAGTTGAAAGAATGTCATTCAACATTTTATCTGAGAGATCCGTGTTAGAATAGTTTATCCAGTACATTGCTATGCCTGCTGCTTCCCCCCCCCCCCACTAGTTTCATTTACCAGTTTTTTTAGTGATGCATGTTTAGCTCACCTCCACTGGTGCCACCATGAGCAAAGCTATGATGAATGGATGTCCTGTGTCATCTCTTAAAGATGCCTGTGAGACTATCTCTTGCGTAGTGGTTCTTAAAGTGGTCCACACCCAGCATCATCAGCCTCACCTAGGAACTGTTAGAATTGCAGATGCTCAGGGCCTAACCTTGACCTCCCGAAACCCTGGGGGTTTTTAGCAAATCCATACTGGAGGTTCTGGTGCAGAGGAGAGTTTGATGACCACTGCTTTAAGGGTATCTACCCAGAAGTGGGAAGGCTGTGTAAAAGAGAACAAGTTCAGCCGTTTTTACTAAATATTGCCAAATTAGTCTCTAGTGTTGCTGGACTGGTTGACACTCTCACAGCAGGGCATGAGGAGTTCCCAATTTACTGCAACCTTGTGGATGATATTAACCACCTTTCTAATTTTACCAATATTTGATGGCTATCCAGTGGCTTCTTACAGCTTTTATGTGAACTTGTCATTTCTTAATGAATTTGAGAACTTTTTAATACATTTGTTAGCTATTACAATTTCTTTGACTGATTTTAGTCTTTTTCTAATGTATTGATTTATAGACATCTTGCATATCCTAGATAGTAATCTCATTCTGCCATCTATTAACTTTACCAGTGGTAACTTTCAGAAATTAAAAATTCTGATATAGCCCAAAGCCATTTACTTTTGCCTTTTGAATCTTAAGATGTTCTTCCTTACCCCAAGATTTCAAATATATTCCGTGTTTTCTTCTATCAGCTTCCTACTTTTACTTTTCACAGTGAGGATTTTTGAGGGTTATCTTAATACATGGCATAAAGAAGGAATCTGGAGTTATTTTTTCCTTTCCATTTTGTAAGCCCGTTTTCCTCAGATCGTTAAGCAGTGTATTCTTTCCCTAGTATTTTAGGGATAAATGTGGAGCCACCCCTGTCATACATCAGGTTCCCACATACATGAGTCTATTTTTTTTACTTTATTGTGTCGTAATTTATGTATGGTAAGCTTCACTTGAATATTTAAATTGTACAATCTGATGAATTTTGGCAGGTGTGTGTGTGCTTGTGAAACCACTACAATCAAGATCTAGAGCATTTCCCTCACCTTAAAACTTCCCAACTGCCCCTTTGCCTTCCATCCCTCCTTTTGTCCCCAGACTCAGGCAACCGTAGGTCTGCGGCTTTCTGCCACAAACAGATTAGTTTGCATTTTCAGATTTTGAACTTCTTCACTGAGTTTAAATTCTCTATTCTGTCCCAGTCATCTGTCTGTTTTCATGCCAAATTATTTTTATTACTATAGCTCTGCAGTGTGTCTTAGTTGGCACAGTGAGATCATTCCTTGCTCTTCTTTTTCAGAACTTGGTTATTTGTGGACCGTTTTTCTGTATATTTCTGTACATTTTGGAATACTTGTCAAATTCTCAACAAATTCTCGGAAATGTGATTGGCATTGCATTGAATCTATAATCTGTAGAGGAGAACTGACACCTCTTCCTTCTTAGTATTTTAATTCTATCCGTGAACATGGTTGTCCCACATTTTTATAAAGGTATTTAATAGTGTTTAAAATTTTCTCTGTCACATTATTATTATTTTTAACAAAAGTAATGTGTTCCTTTGAGGACAATTTGAGCCTTGGTTTCTTAGTCTGAACCTTAGAGGAAGGTAGAGTGTAGAGGCTTTGGGGACAAATATTGTTTTAATTTCTGTTCTCCGTTTACCAGCTTTAAGTGACACTGGGCAAATTCCCACCTTTGGTGGCCCCAAGTTCCTTCTTCCTCATGCTGGATCCCAGCAGCCTCTTCTGCAAGGCTGCTGTGCTGCTGGGAGCTTTATAAATGAGGTAATGTGGGAGAGGCAGGGAGTACAAATCTTGAAACATTTGCTGCTTAGTGATGTTGGTGTAACACCTCCCCTAATGCTGGCTTTAAATAGCACAAACATCATACTTTTACTCCTTAAGGATTGATAACAAAACAGTGTAAGAAAGCAAAGTAAATTGAGCCAACCAATTATCTGTGTCATACTCTCCAAGTCTACACATGTGAGTTCATCTTTCTACCTAGTTTTGCTGGATTTCACAGACAGTATGGATACCTCCAAAGAATTTTACAGTCCAGTGAAGAAGAAAGGACCAAATATATAAGAAACAATTAGAGAACTCTGTGTGACAGATAGCTTATAATTAAGGTTAAATGGTGTGGTGCCAGGGGGTTACGAGTGGAGAGAAATGCTGCTCTGTAAGAGTCTTGACTCAACTGGAGTAGAATTAGATTGGGGGGTAGTGCAGGAGCCTGAGAAACCAAGTATGATTGGCATTTCTGTCCAGGGCTTTGGGGGCCTAGTGTTGAACCCCGTGACAGTAGGTTTTGAGTCTAAATTTAAGTGTCTTAAAAATAACTGCTTTGGAATATGTGATAACAAGTGGCTAGTAGATTCCTAGGTAACTAGTAGCTCTCTGTCATAGAGTACAGTGGTTAAGAACACTGTTCCTGGGTTTAGGTCTGGCTTTTACCATTTGTGAACCGTGGGACCTTAGGCAAGTTGTGCAAACTTTCCGTGCCTCCCTCATTGGTAGGACTCATAACAGCAGGTGCCTCAGAGATTGAGGACTGTAGTTAACCTTTGTCAGATGCTTGGTTCCTGGCACAAAGTAGTCACAATACAAACGTTAGCTGTACTTATGACTGCTTTTGTTAATATTCATTGTGTTCGTCTTGTATCTCCCTTGAGGTGTGTGAAGCCTTATGCCCCAGAGTTGGATGGTCTTTGTCCATAAAGATACAGTCCTGTAGGGTGGACTTTCTCTGCACGTTGTCAGGCATGTAGTGGGTACTCAGCTGGTAGACTGACCAAGTGAATGCTTGACAGACAGTGGAGCCAGGTGCCGTCTCTGTTGGTCCTGATTGCCCTCAGTCAGGTGGTTAGTATTGACCTTAAATATTAAAGTCAATTACAGTTATTTTACCAGCAAAAAGGTGTTTATTTGGGAACAGCAGAGAATTGTTAATTTAGGACATGTGAGCCATGGCAGAAATCATAGGCAAGTCCAACCAACAAAGGAGAAGGATGTTAGTTTCTAGAGAAGGGAGAAGGTTGGGGAGGGTGGTTTTGAGGGAAAGTCCATTGTTGAAGAGAGTTGAGGGTTGAAGAGGTTTCTTTTTGGCTGGGTTGCTGGGATAGTCAGTTTCTTATAGGAGATGCAATCTACATATTTTCCTGTTGGGGCCTCTAGGTGGTGATTTTTTTTTCTCACTGATGATTCTTCTATTAGAGTCTGTAGTTGTCACTTCGTCCTGTAATTGACATGCTGTGATACCGCATGAGTGCCCCACGCTTCATGCCTTCTGATTCCATGTTAGTGAGGTTTCCCTTTATTAATTTTCATTTTAGCATGCAGGTAGCAGGTTTTATTTTGCTGTATTCCTATTTTTTTCATTGTTTTCTTTTTAGGGCCACAGATGAAGCATATGGAGGTTCCCAGGCTAGGGATTGAACTGGAGCTGCAGCTGCCAGCCTACAGACCATAGCCATAGCAACATGGGATCTGAGCTGCGTCTGTGACCTACACCATAGCCCATGGCAATGCTGGATCTGTAACTCACTGAGTGAGGCCAGGGATTGAATCCACATCCTCATGGATATTAGTTGGTTCGTTTCTGCTGAGCCACAATGGGAACTCCTGTATTCCTAATTTTGATTAGACCTTTGGGCAAAAGTGTAATAATCTATTAATAGGGGTCCACGCTTGTTGAGGTTGAGCCACATGCTAGATACTAAGCCCTTGACCCTTGAGACAGTCCTATAAGATGAATGTTATTATTATCCCTTTTTAGAGATGGGGAGAATGGAGCACAAGTAATTTGCCCAACAAAGTGGAGGGCCCTGACGGAGTTGAGTGTTTGGGGCCTTTGCCACTTGGCAAATATGACCAGAGTATGGAGTTCCTGTTATGGCTCAGTGGAATGAATCTGACTAGTACTTATGAGGACACAGGTTCAATCCCTGGCCTTGCTCAGGGGGTTAAGGATCCAGCATTTCCATGAGCCGTGGTATAGGTCACAAACTTCAGCTAGGATCCCGAGTTTCTGTGACTGTGGTATAGGCTGGCAGCTACAGCTCCCATTTGACCCTTAGCCTGGGAACCTCCGTATGCAGCGGCTGTGGCCCTAAAAAAAAGAAAGAACAAAATGACCAGAGTAAGTGCTGTTTATGTGGACCATGGTAATTACATTGAATTGGGAAACACACAGTAGCCCTACAGGACATGCCCATGCCCACGCTGATGGTTCTCAGATTTCACCTGGAGGCTTGTTAAAACACATTGTGCTGGGCCCACCCCCATCGGAGTTTTTGAGGCAAGTAGCTTGGGGTGGGACCTGGTAGTTTACATATCTAACATCTTCCCAGATGATGCTAATGCGGTTAGTCTGGGACCACTTTTTGAGAACCACGTCCATAAGCAATACCCACATCCGTGAAGAGCAGGCTGCTCCTACTTCTAGTTATAGTCAGGTGAGATGATTTTAGCTTCAGAAATTTTAAATACTGTCTGCCTCATGATATAAAAACTGAACTCCCATGGTCCTGTTTATCTGGGCCAGCAGAGGGATGTCTGAGCCAGTGCAGAGTAGAAATTGTTTTCTGTCCTTGCCAGTGTTCCTGACATGGGTTAGATGGATGATAACCCAGGGTGGAGGGAAGATTTGGAAATGCAAGTCAAGTCTTATTAGAAACCTGAGGTGCTTATCTGATGCATCTCATCTTAGGAAGATGACCTGATTTGTTTTAATTTTGTTATTTTGCGCCCTCCCTGCTCCTTGCTATAGGCAGAAAAAGGCTTTGTGTCCACCATTTAACCCCTTGGGTATATTTAGGCACAGAGAAATTAAAAGTGTATGAAGATACATAGCCTGACAGTTGAGAGGCAGAAGATAAATCTTATTTGACTGGGTTAATTATTGTAGAAAACTGTCTGTAGGAAGGCGCCTAAAAAAAAAAAAGGAAAGGGAGTTCTGTTATGGCTCAGCGGAAACGAATCTGACTAGGAACCACAAGGTTGTGGGTTCGATCCCTGACTTCTCACTCAGTGGGTTAAGGATCTGGCATTGCTGTGAACCTTGGTGTAGGTGACAGATGCCACTTGGATCTGATGTGGCTGTGGCTGGCAGCTGTAGCTCCAATTCTCCCTGTAGCCTGGGAACCTCCATGTGCCACGGGTGCGGCCCTTAAAAGAAAAAAAAAGGGAAGAAAGGAAAAGAAGGGTCTCCAGCTGTTGTGAGGTAAAATAGCCACCTTGTGTCCAAATTTAGTATAGCACTTACACACAGGAAGTCCTCACCACCAAGTGTGAACCACCCTTATTCCAGCCACAGTTCTCTGTTTTGTGATTGGGACTGCAGTTTCCAACATCTGAACAATGTTACACAGAAAACTGAGGAATTAGAAATTTTCGATTTGAAGGATTTTGTAGGAAATCGGGATTTAGGCTTAACTCGGAACAGAGCATGCAAGTAAATGGTATTTGGGAAGATATGTTCCAGATTTTTCCCTGCAGTAGTTGCACAGGGGCTCTCCTGTGACCCAGTAGCTGGCGTTAGCTTGTTTCCTTGGTGAGGGAATGTGGCAGGGGAGAGAGGATGGGACAAGACCAGGGGAAGGCTGGGGAGGCCGGAGAGGCCTGGGCACACATGCCCCACGTTCTCAACCTGGGGTTTACATGGTGGTGAACACGTGTTGAGAGTCTGCTTTGGGCCAGACCCTTTCTATGCCTAGAGATACAGGGATGAATAAGATGGGGTCTGGGTTCCTGAGGGGTTGATAGGGGAGACAGACCGGCCCACAGAGAAATGCCATCAGCAGGTAGTGGGTGTCCTGTGTCAGCTGCACACCAAGCTCCCTGGGGACGGGCCGGGAGGGCTGGAGGAGGCTGGGCCTGCTGCAGGCTCCCTGGGTAACAGCGCCTGAGAAGGTGACCGATACCATAGGGTAGTGTGGATGGAAATGGAACGAGTGTATTTTGGTTTTGTTTCCTTTTTTCTTTTGGTTTTGGGATTTCCATTTTGAGTGAGATAATTTCGACAGCGGAGAGGAGTCTGGGCAGATGTGCGCTGTAAGCGGTCAGCCCTCAGAGGGAACTGAGATTGGGAACTGCTCTTCACAACCGCTTAGGAGGTTAGAGGGGCATGTGCCGGCCTGGTTGCATCATCTTTAACAAACTTTGGCCAATTTTTGGCTATTTCCAAGGAGTGTAAAACCTGCAGAAGATTAGTGTCCTTCTATGTTTAAAGTACATCAGCTTTTATTTTTATTTATTTTTTGTCTTTTTGCCTTATCTAGGGCCGCACCCGCAGCATATGGAGGTTCCCAGGCTAGGGGTCTAATCGGAGCTCTAGCTGCCGGCCTACACCACAGCCACAGCAATACATCAGCTTTTAAAAGAAAGATTCTGTATTAAGCGCAAGGTTTTGTTTTATTTGCCCTTTTTGTCAGAATGCTAAAGTCCACTTTCAGTTTTGTTTTCAGGGATTTGCATTTCTCATTGTCCTTGCCCTCCCCTTCTTTCTTCCACTTCTTTCCTTAGCACCCTTACAAATACCATTCAAGCTGGGGCATGCATGCCAACACTGTGCCCTTGGCAAACTGGGGCCACAGCTTCCTTATCTGTAAGTGGAGGGTGTGCGTTAACTGAGCCCTAGTCATCTGGCCCCCACTCTGAGTCCTGTGACTAGGGGACACCTGAAAAGGGTAGCTCACCAACTCCCTGTCATCAGTTACTTGTTATTCTGTTAATAAAAAAGAATCTTATTTCAGAACCGCCCTCCTCAGTCCCATTAGCTACATGTCCAAATCAGTTTATAGAAATAGTCGAAAGGAAGCGGTTGGTTCTTCACTGTCGTGTTTTCCAGCTTGTGACTGATGCCCCTCCTGGCAGGTTGTCTCTACTAAAGGTGCAGGATGTGGGATGTTCAGTGTTTTAAAAGTTTCATTCAGACATACAATGTGAATGCATGAAGGATGTTATAACTAACATTACATAAGGTCGAACTGTAGGGAATGCTAAGATTAATCTCAGGTCGTGGGGTGGGTTACAGGCTCTTCAGCTAAACCAGGGGGGTGGGTAATACTCAACGTAGGGCTGGCGCTCCCAGGAGTCACGGGCCAAGAGGTGGAAGGAAGAAGTCCTGGGTCAGAGAGGTGGAGAACAGAGCTCAAGAAAACTATCCTCTGGAGTTCCCGTCGTGGTTCAGTGAATTAAGAACCCAACATAGTGTCTGCGAGGATGCGGGTTCCATCCCTGGCCTCGCTGGGTGGGTTAAGGATCCAGTGTTGCTGTGAGTTGTGGTGTAGGTCACAGTCGTGGCTCAGATCCCGAATTGCTGTGGTTGTGGTGTAGCCCGGCAGCTGCAGCTCTGATTCGACCCCTAGCCTGGGAACTTCCATTTGCTGCTATTAAAAAAAAAAAAAAAGGTAGAAAAAAAATCAAGAAAACTTTGTCCTAAGGAGCAAGGGGAGTTGCTGAGGGAGATCCCTTCTTCCAGCTCTGGGTCAGTAGCCGAGGCAGAGATATCAAAAAGGGGAGGGAAGAAGCCTCTGTGGGAAAGGAGGTGCTCAGCCGAGAGTTTGTAGCCTCCTGGCAAACTGGGGCTTAGGGTTTGGGCAGAAGCCTGGAAAGAGGGTGGGGTGCCGATCTGCTTAGGGCCAGAAGGAAAGAGGAAGCCAGGACGGAGGGGGAAGTATGTGCGGACCGGCGGGCAGGTCCGGGTGCACAGGGGGGCCCAAGGGCTAGCAGACTGGGACCCGCCACCCTGCCTGCGGGATCCACGGCCTTCAGCCCAAGCCAGGCTGCTCTAGTCACCTGAAACCAAGAGAGAGCAAGTGCAGCCAGGTGTGACTGTCATTTGGGGATGCAGTGTTGTCGTCTGAAAGCCCTTGGCACATGCCTGGGTAGTGTTTTCCCCACTTGTGGAGGTGACCTTGGCAGAGGATTCCCGGTCTGAGAGGCGGGGAGTGCCAGTTCCCTATCTGCTCGCTGGCTGGCACTTTGACTGTTCATTTGACTAGGTGGACCATGAGCCAGACTTAGAGCTGGTGTCTGCCAAACTGTCCCCATGGCCACGTGGCCATGTGTTGCTGAGATTTTCTTACCTCGTGGCCTGTCATCAGATCCCTTGTGTTTCCACCTGATCTTATCCCAGAGCCTTCCCTGTTCTTCCAGGTGTGAGTTCTGTCTCCTCACCCTCATGACCCGTGTAGTTCTTGCTCTCTGTGGAATCGGCCTCAGTCTCCAGCATGGACCTTCACACTCACTGGGGCCAGCATCTCTGTCTGGGCTGAGGCTGAGGGTACAGATGTGCACAGAGCAAAGTCTCTGCTCGAGTGGAGTTTTCTTGGTGATGGGGCGGACCACAGGGTCAGAAGGCAGAGCCTCACCGTGCCAGGCCTGGTTCTGTACCCATTCACAAGGTCAGAAAGTCGACATTCGCTGTACTGCTGCTGTTCTTGGAGTGACACCTGAGTTCCTCTGAAAGGCCCTGCGGAGTTAGCAGCCGTTGTGCTGGGCCAAGTTCCAAGTTTCCATAGAGCCCTGAACGTGGCTGGCTTTCCCCTTCCTTTGATTTTATTTATTTTCTATTTTTTTATTTTGTTGTCTTTTTTAGGGCCGAACCCGCATCATATGGAAGTTCCTAGGCTAGGGGTTGAATCGGAGCTATAGCTGCTGGCCTGTGCCACAGCCACTGCAGATCCCCGCTGTGTCTGCGATCTGCACTGCACTCATGGCAGTGCTGGATCCTTTAACACACTGATCTGAGGCCAGGGATCAAACATGTGTCCTCATGGATACTAGTCGGGTTTGTTAACGCTGAGCCACAATGGGAACTCCTTCTCCCTTTGATTTTAGAGTCAGAGAAGGGAAGGTGTGAATGCTCCCAGGAACGTCTCCAGCCTCCTCTGGGCCATGTATTTAAGGCCTGATCAGTGGCCCAGAGGTTCTTACTGGAGGCCATGGCTGAGTTTCATGAAGCCACTGAAATGCAGTTTATCATTTTGGGTGTGTGCATTTTTCTGGTGAGTGTCTAAAGCTTTCATGAAATCCACCAGGAAGAACTCTGAAAGGTTTATTTTTTATGAAAGTGGATGAAAAGATAGAATTGGGCCATTGAGAGCTTCTCCTTATTGCTGTCTCCTTTTTAGAGGAAATAATGAGATGTGATTTGCCTAAAGTGGGGAGGTAGACACAGGCCAAGAGCCTCAGCGCGACTATCTGGGACTTGACATTTCTGCGTCTTGTGGCAGGACATGTACTGTTCTTCATTTGAGAAAAATAGAGAATCAAAATGATATACTTGGCATCATGGAAGACCAGCTAACTCAGTGGGAGAATGTGGGGAGGTGTGCATGATGCTGCAGCAGGGCTTTGGCCTCTGCTGAGCAGGAGGAGGAGGTTAACCCTAGGAGGGGAGCAGACGACCCTGGGAGCAGATGCTGCTTCTCAGGTTTCTGGGTCTGATGGCACTAAAAATAGGTCTGGCGAGGACAGTCCAAGACTTCGGCTATTGATGTCCAAGGTACCTGTTTTAGGAGATTCTAATGCTTGGGAAGTCCATGGTAGTTTACTCGTGACAGTTGTCTTTCAAGATGAGGGTATGGAGGAGCTCCCGTCGTGGCTCAGCGGAAACGAATCGAACTAGGAACCATGAGGTTATGGGTTCAATCCCTGGCCTCGCTCAGTGGGTTAAGGATCTGACGTTGCCGCGAGCTGTGGTGTAGGTTGCAGACATGGCTCGGATCCTGTGTACCTACAACTCCAATTAGACCCCTAGCCTGGGAACCTCCATGTGCTGAAGGGTATGGCCCTAAAACGACAAAATGCAAAAATAAATAAATAAATAAATACAAAAAAAGATGAGGGTATGGGGGGTTGCTTTTAAGGGGGAGAGCATTGATCCTTGCTACTAGTTGCTCCAGCAGTTCTACCTGTAGGAGTTTCTTTTAAGGAATAATTAAGACTGGGAGTTCCCCTTGTGGCCAGTGGAAACAAAATCAAATAGCATCTATGGGGATGTGGGTTTGATCCCTGGCCTTGCTCAGTGGGTCAAGGATCCGGTGTTGCTGTGAGCTGTGGCTTGGATCGTGTGTTGCTATGGCTGTGGCGTAGGTTGGCAGCTGTATCTCCAATTCGACCCCTAACCTGGGAACTTCCATATGCTGTGGTTGTGTCTCTAAAAAAGCAAAAAAAGAAAGAAAAGAAAAGAAATAATTAAGACCATTATTAGTCCCAGAGCTGTTTGTCATAGTGAAAATTGAAAACCTGAGTATATAACAATTGGAGATTGGTTGCACAAATGATATATATCCAAATAATGGAATAGTTGGCAACCCTTAAAAACAATATCTAGAAGAATAATCCTAGAAAGTTCTAAAAACATTGTTATGTATGAACAGTCGTGTACTGCTTTTATAAAAAAATAAATGACTTAGAAAATACTAATTGAGTGCTTCCTATGAGCCAGGAGCTATGCTGGGCACTGGTGACACAGTGATGAACTAGGCAGATGTGATTCCTGCCCTCAGCTAGCATCTAGTCTGATAGAGAGGCCATCAAGCCATGTTGACTTTCTTCTAAAAAAGTTTTATAAATACACATAGGAGGACTGTCAAAAGAATGGCTCCTTAACAGACAAGTTTGACCACCTGTGAAGTCTGACCAGATATGTCGCTGTATACCTGTTACTAGCTGTATCCTTGACTTGAAGTCACTGATTTTTTTAGGAAGCATGACGCAAGTCATTGAGATGTGCTACTGACAACATCTAACTGTTAAACTGTCTTCTTTCCCTCCACTGTGGTGCAGGGCTCTATGGGTGGAAGGGAGGGTGGTGGGGGCACAGTTGTCTTGGGAGTAGGGGATATTCCTGTCCTGCTTTCTGGCTTCAGTTCTCTGTGCTGTAGTCATCATGCGCCTTGTCACCTGGAATTGCACCTTGTTCACTATTGCCTCTTGTGGGCCTCACTGAGTCTCGGGCCCCTGATTTGCTGTCGTCTGTGGTTCGCAAAATGTGGAGTAGTGCTTTTTTCTTAGAAATCATCGAGTTTAATCCTTTGTTGGAGCCTGGTGAAGCCTGGATTGGAATCTGCGCGTCCTGACTCCCCAATGGGCATCTTTTTCCACTAGGCCACAGCTGTGACTCCCCCCCGGTTACCACCCCCAAGGAAATCTGTGTTAAAACACTAGTGTTCGTTTCGGATCAATGACCCTCACAAAGGTGCGGTAAAGGTTGATTCCTTCAGAGGCAGAAGGGCAGCGGATTTCTTGAGGATAGAAGAAATGAACCTTTGTCTCTGTGGTGTGGCCACCTGTCACAGTATTGAGACAAAGCAGAGTCGGCATTGGTGGCATTTGGCAAGTGTGTGAAAGGGCTGTGTTCCACCATGTGCCAGCTGTGTTAGCTCCCAGGATCCAGAGGAAGGCCACGTGGGGCTGTGCTGTCAACGGCTACCCTGTGGGGAGAGCAGCAAGGGAGGGGCCTGACGACAGCGCACTGTGGTCAGGGGCTGCGTGCACTAGGGACCGGGACTCAGGAACAGTGACGAAAATGTTCAGGAGGGCTATCAATGGGGAGGGAGAGCTTGAGCCAGATGTTGAGAGATAGGATTTCCTGGGCCTGCTGACATCAGAGTCCACGTGAAGGCACCTGCCAGAGGCCAGCAGCCACAGCCTGTGCTGATTGTTCAAGGCCGTTCCACATTTAGATGCCTTTTAAACTGTTTGGTTCCTCTTTTATTTTTTCATTTTTATTTTTTGTCTTTTTAGGGCTGTACCTGAGGCATATGGAGGTTCCCAGGAGAGGGGTCAAGTCAGAGCTGCAGCCGCTGGCCTACACCACAGCCACAGCAATGCCAGATCCAAGCTGCATCTGTGGCCTACACCACAGCTCTCAGCAACTCTAGATGCTTATTGACACACTGAGTGAGGCCAGGGATCAAATCTACATCCTCATGGATGCTAGTCAGATTTGTTTCCACTGAGCCACGACGGGAACTCCTGGTTTCTCTTTTAGAAAAACTTTTCTGCCATCTCCTTCTCCCCATCTCTTGCTCTGATCTCTTCCTTTCTCCCCTACTCCTCCTCTATTTAGAAAATATACAAGCAATGGGAGTTCCCATTGTGGCTCAGAGGGTTAAGAACCTGACTAGTATCCATGAGGATGTGAGTTTGATCCCTGGCCTCAGTGGGTTAAGGATTCCGTGTTGTTGTGGCTGTGAGGTAGTCAGGCAGCTGCAGCTCCAATTCAACCCCTAGCCTGGGAACTTCCATATGCCGAAGTGTGTCCATAAAAAGAAAAAAAAAAGGGAAATATACAACCAAAAAGAATCTCCTTCATAATACCGTCACCCAAAGATAACCACTGTTGTTTTGGGGCATATACCTTCCATCTTTTTTTCTGTAAATATTTGATGTACACCTAGTAACATTTTGGCCAAATATCAAAAGATGGAATGTTAAAAGCAATGGTAATCCTGGAGCTAAATCTCACTGTGGTAGAATTGATTTCTGGGATACAAGTATAAATCTGAAATTGTATAAGTTATTGACTATGTTATTAAAATCATGATAGTACTTGGCATTCATTATAGGAGCTTAATTTCTAGCATTTGTGATCCTGTGGTGAACGTTTGTGATATTGGGTACATATTGACTTGGGCATTACAAGACACTGTAAGTGGTAGTGTGTCTCCAACTGAATAAATTTTTGACAGATAACTGACTTCTCTTTGACACCTGGACTTAAAGATGTTCTTGGTGACGATGGTGGGGTTCCATTTGAAGTTATCCCTCACCCCGCCTAATGTGGTGCTTGAAGGAGACTATAGCTGGATAATCTCAGAAGCAGAAGTGTGATCGTTACCCTTAAACAAATTTCCCCAGATATTTTTGCGTGCAGTTGCTGCTTCACACATCCAGCTGAGAGCATAACGCGTCCTTAAGCCTTGGCTCTGAAAGTGTGGTAGTGGAGCGTTGTAATTGGCTTTCAAGATAACAAAGCTGTTTTCCACGTCTCCATCTGCATCTTGTCTTTCACTGCCTGTACACCAATTTCACCATCTCCCTTGGGGAAGAGTGACAAAAGAATCTTTGCAGAGGAAATATGTGAGAGATATCTGCTCCTTCAAGGCACCTCAATTCCTAACAGTCAGCTACTTTTCCTGCAAGCAACCTTGGGTTGTCAGTAAGCATGCTCTTTGATACTGTTAGTAAGCTGTATCAACGCTGTTATCTGCAAAGCATAGTGTTAGAATTTTCCTTTATTCAAGCAGCCCTTTTAAATATGTAATAACCAGCTACCCCACCCCATCTTTGAACATCTCCTGTTAAGTAAGTACATGACAAAACCCCTTGAGTGTTGTGTAGTTTGTGTTTGAGTGGAGAAGAGTTTTACTCTGAGGTACGTCTGAAATGCTCACCAACATTCGGAAATGCATCTTTGGATATTAACAGAAAGAGTTTAAAAGCTGTGCCTTGTTCATATTACTGATGTTGCCATGCTGATGCGGTGTAACCTACGTGGTGACGCAGTCATTGATCACATGCCAGTTCAAGGTGCCAGAAACGACATTTTTTTTTTTTTTGGTCATTTTGCCTTTACCTGGAGCTGCACCCGCGGCATATGGAGGTTCCCAGGCTAGGGGTCTAACAGGAGCTGTAGCTGCCGGCCTTTGCCACAGCCACAGCAACGCGGGATCTGAGCTGCGTCTGCAGCCTACACCACAGCTCATGGCAACGCCGAATCCTTAACCCACTGAGTGATGCCAGGGATCGAACCCGTAACCTCATGGTTCTTAGTCGGATTCGTTAGCCACTGAGCCACGAAGGGAACTCCCAGAAACGACATTTAAAGAAAGCCTTCTGCACCTTTGCCTTTCTCTGTTGAAACCAAAGATGAGATTTTGGCCAAGTAGAGAAACTGGAGACACAGTTTCAGTGGATCCTTAAATAAATATAGAAATATCTATATTTCACTCCTATAGGTTTAAAGTCCAATATTTCTAGGGTGTGATTGAGAATATTCCAAATCTATAGTTTGCTTTTAAAAAGCACAAACATCTTTTATATATTTTAATTATAGCAAAGTAGACATAAGATTTACCATTTTAATCATTTTTGAATGTACAGTTCAGTGGCATTAAGTACATTCACACTGCTATGCAACCATCACCCCATCTGTCTCCAGAATTTTCTCACCATCCAAGCTGAAACTTTGTGCCTATTAAATAGTAGCTCTCCATTCCCTTTCTGCTCCAGCCCCTCATTTTACTTTGTCTATGAGTTTGACCACTCTAGGTACCTCATGTAAGTGGAATCGTACAAATAGTCCTTGTGTGTGGCTTTTTTATTATTTTCTGTGGCTTTGCCCATAGCACGTGAAAGTTCCTGGGCTAGGGATCGAACCCGAGCCACAGCAATGATAATGCCGAGTCCTTAACCGCTAGGTCGCCAGGGAACTCCATGTGTGGCTTATTTCACTTACCATAATAATGTTTTCATGATTCATCTGTATTATAGTATCTACCAGAATTTCTTTTTTTTCTTTTTGGTCTTTTTGCCTTATCTGGGGCTGCACCCGCGGCATATGGAGGTTCCCAGGCTAGGGGTCTAACAGGAGCTGTAGCCGCCGGCCTTCGCCACAGCCACAGTAACGCGGGATCCGAGCCGCGTCTGCAACCTACACCACAGCTCACGGCAACGCCGGATCCTTAACCCACTGAGCGAGGCCAGGGATCGAACCCGCAACCTCATGGTTCTTAGTCGGATTCGTTAACCACTGAGCCACAAAGGGAACTCCTACCAGAATTTCTTTGTAAGACTTAACAATATTCCATTTTTTGTATATACCACATTTTTTTTTTCATTTGTCTGTTGGTGGGTACTTGGGTTGCTCCTACCTTTTAGTTATTGTGAGTAATGCCACTGCTATGAATTTATTTGAGTGAAATATTTAAATAGGTTTTAAAAAAAATAGGAAAAATCTATCGTGATCAGCCTTTTTTGTGATCAGCTTTGTTAGAGGACTGCCATGTCCAAATTTGGTCCAGGAAATGCCTACCTCACAGGTGAAAAAGACACTCAAACCCTTTGAACAGTGTTCAGCTGAAAGCTTTAGTTTTTGCCTGAGGTCAGGAGACCAGTTTCATAATATTTCAGAGCAGTCTTACGAAAAACTTGGCAGCAACCTTGAGTGAGGCCTGTCGGGGTTCTTGGAAAACAGCCCAATGTTGCTCTGATAGCCCTTGCCTGTTAGTACCGCAGGAAGGAAAACCGGGCACTAGTGTTGGTTTCTCAGCTCAGTCTTAGCTGGTGAAATTCTCATTGCAACCCTTTCTGGATGTGCAGATGTGCTTTATTTCAGTGGTTTGCTCTTCCGGTAAGCCTGTTTCACTCTCAGGGAGGGGAGTTAAGGGTCTGGGTTGCAAGCTGTGTGCGCCCAGCAAGCACTCTTGATTTAAGCTCCTATATTTTTCCAGTCTGTGTGGCAGAGGAGGCCTGGTGGAGAATGTAGAGCAGCAAACTCCCCTGACTCTGGTCCACTGGCTGCGTGGTGCAGGGTCATCCTGCAGCGACGTCCTAGGTACTTTTTTCTGGAGTTGTGGGAAATTGAGGTTAGCCTTCTGTTTTGCGGTAAGAGAAGTGAAATGTTTTGTACCTTTACAGGCTAGATAAGAATCAGATATGACCAACTGTGATTTAAACAAGGCCAGGCAGGTTTGCGGCCAGGCAGGTTTGTTTGCTTATGCTGCTCATGTTTGTTTTCTAAAGGCACCTGACATATCTGAAGGGGAGGCCTGACCGTGAGTTCACTGACAACATTTGGATTGTAGTTTTATAGTTTTATAAAGGTCTGTTTTCTTGCTGTATGATCATTCTTTTTGTTTAAGCAATTTTGGGCATCTCTCTTGGTCTTTTTTTTTTTTTTTTGTCTTTTTAGGGCTGCACCCGTGGCATATGGAGGTTCCCAGGCTAGGGGGCAAATTGGAGCAACAGCTGCTGGCTTACGTCACAGCCACAGCAATGTCAGATCAGAGCTGCCTCTGCGACCTATGCCACAGCTCACGGCAATGCCAGATCCTTAACTCACCGAGAGAGGTCAGGGATCAAACCTGTGTCCTCATGGATACAAGTCAGTTTCGTTTCTGTTGAGCCATGACGGGAACACGTCTCTTGGTCTTTTTACTGATAGGTATGTGTATAGATTTATAGAGTTATGGAGTAGATTTTAAAAAGTCCTTCATTTAAATAGGTGACCTCTGGAACAAAATAACGTCCTTGTTTAATACTCAGTCAGATAATCTATATATTTAGTTAGTCACTTTTGGCCGTCAGTCAAATATTTTACTGAAAAGAGTAACTGTAATTCTGTCTGAATAAAATTTTTGATTCAAATGCAAGATAGAATTAGAAATATGTCTCTGAGAAAAAAGATAATTGGAGTCTTTTTGTACCATTAAAATTTTGAGCGGGAGTTCCCGTCATGGCTCAGTGGTTAGTGAACCTGACTAGCATCCATGAGGACGCAGGTTTGATGCCTGGCCTCGCTCAGTGGGTTAAGGATCTGGCATTGCTGTGAGCTGTGGTGTAGCTTGCAGTTGCAGCTCGGATCCTGAGTTGCTGTGGCTGTGGCATAGGCCGGCAGCTGTAGCTCCAATTCGACCCGTAGCCTGGGACCCTCCATATGCCGTGGGTGTGATCCTATAAAGACAAAAAGACCAAAAAATAAATAAATAAATAAATAAATAAATAAATAAATAAATGCATGCCGTGGGTGCGGTCTTATAAAGACAAAAAGACCAAAAAGTTAAATAAATAAATAAATAAATAAATAAATAAATAAATAAATAAAATAAAATAAAATTTTGAGCTTAGCAGACTAACACAGCCCCAGGTCAGGTATCTAGGCAAACAGTTGCCAGTTTACAGTTGACGTCTCTTTTCCATTTTGCGCTTGGCTGAGTGGGAGTGCCAGTTCTGAGGGGCAGAGCCGGCTGTTCCCTGGCCCTCTGGTAAGTTGCAGTGGGGTTCCACACAGGCGGGAAGGGCTGGTGGTGGGGACATGGCAGAGAGGCGGGGCTCCTGCCTGTGTGTCCGGCATGGACCCACATACCAAGAGATCTGTCCTTCCTGTTACCAGGTGTGTTGGGGGGGAGCAGGAGGTTGTGATCAAAAGAGGAACACGAGCAGATGTCTTAAGGCTATTTATACTCAGCACGTCTGTATCTTCCATCCTCTACTGAGCCCTTTTTAATCTTCCTTGACCACTCTGCTGAGATGGCTGTTTCTGACCTTACTTCTGACCCTCTAGGATCTAGCGCTCCTTCATCTTCCTCCTTGACTCTTCTGGAGCCCTCTTCTTTCATTTCCTTTTCCCTCTTTGGGTCTTTGGGACTCTCTACACTTCCGCTTCTCTTATCTTCCCAACAGTTCCTTCTCTGATGCCTCCCCTGGTGCCTCTGCCTGCTCCGTCCATCACTCAGTCTACCTGCCTGGTATCCTGGTCTGTGCAGGCTCATGTCAGGTGGGTGGTTGCCTCTCTTGGAGGCCGGGTGGCGGGGGATGGGGTCCACCTGGTAAAGGACCCTGATTCCTTACTATTTGGGAGACCTGGTCAGTGTAGCTTAGGCCCTAGAACTCAGACCGTGTGGGAGGAAGTGATGGAGAAAGTGCAGAGCCTTTTTTGCACCCAGGCCTCTATTTTAGGCGTAAGTTCTAGGGGTCAGAACTATTGATATATAGATTAAATCTGATCTTTCTCATTTTCTGATCTGTATTTCATCTCCAGATTTGTTAATGTGACTCCTACTGGAGTAAACAGTGGCCCTATATTTTGTGCTATTTCTAATTTTTGAAAATTCAGTAAATAATAAAATCTCAACCTACTCAGTAGGCTATAGCTTGTTCTTTTCCTCTGTCTACATATAGAGGATGAGTTTTGTATACTCGCCACAGTAACAAATGTTTAAGGATAGATAGTATTAGAAATTGACTTTAAGAATTCATTTTTTTGGATCTCCTGTTGTGGCGCAGCAGTAACGAACTCAAGTAGTATCCATGAGGACGCAGGTTTGATCCCTGGCCCTGCTCAGTGGCATAAGGATCTGGTGTTGTGGCGAGCTGTGGTGTAGGTCAAGACTCGGCTCGGATCCCGACTTGCTGTGGCTGTGGTGTAGGATGGCAGCTGCAACTCTAATTCGACCCCTAGCCTGGGAACTTCCATGTGCCATGGGTGCGGCCCTAAAAAGAAAAAAAGAATTCATTTTTTTCCTCTTATAGATGTGTTGCCAATTGCATCTTTAAGATCCCTTCAGATGTTATGGCTGTTTAAAGCAGTTATGCAATATTTCTTTTATGACCATAGAGGATTATACAGTTTAGCTTTCTTTTTTTCTTTTTGGCTGCACCCACAGCATGTCGAAGTTCCCAGGCCAGGGACTGAATCCAACTGCAGCTGCAGCCTACTCCACAGCTGCAGCAATGCTGGACCCTTAATATTACCACTGCATTAAGGCTGGGAATTGAACTCGTGCCTCAGTAGTGACCTGGGCCGCTACCAGTTTAGTTTTCTTTACCACTCAATATTCTGTATTGCTTTGAGTTAACGTTTGGAGGTACCATTTCTAATACTGTATACAAGGCTGTTTCCTTTTTTCTTTCTTTTTTTAAATTTACTGAAATGCCTGGTGGAGATTTTCTTTATCAGATTCACTTATTTGTGGAGCCCAGGAGTTTATGAAAAATGAGAGAGGGAATATCAGATATTGGGAGGCACACAGCATGGTGTAGTGGAAATAAAATACAGGCTTTTGAGTCTTGGTAGAGATGGGTTTGGGCACCTGCCGGTCACCGACAGTGGGTGTTGATCAAATTACTTGAGTTATTTGAATCTTAATTTCCTCATCTGTAAAATGGGGATAAAAGTGCTCATCTCACAGCTTTGTTATGGGGTTGTGTCTTTAAATCCCCAGCGCACTGGGTGTGGCGTAAACAGTAATGGTTATTATGAGGACTTCCTCTCCAGAGGCCAAAATGTATTAGAAAATGGTTGTATTTTTCTGTTATTTTCTTTCATCATTAACAGTGTCAGAGGATATGGAGGTAGAAATGAGGAAAGTATGGACTGACTGAGAACTTTATTTTATTATTGGTTTGAGTTCATATCTTCTAAATTTGTGCATTCTTGTCTTTTCCCTGATTGCATTTTCCACTGTGGAATATGGTGTTAGAAACAAAATAGATTACAGCAAGATTGTTTCTGTCTAGAACCTTTGTAAATGAATCAGTCTGACTAGCCAGTTCCTCCCCCAGGGATTAGAGGCTTTGCATTTATCTTTTTCTCATTTTTAAATGTTTTTATTATGAATATATTTTGAACATTTAGAAAATACAGAGAATAACATAATGAACGTAAATACCCAGCCCTGCATTTTATCAGATATTTTATGTGTTTGCTGTATTTTGGTATATACACATATGTGATCGTTGTTATTGTTTTAAACAAGCATCCCATCTCCACTGGACTGTTAAGTTCAGGGACCTTGCTGTCTGGTGCCTAGGACAGAGGCTCCAAATAAACACTGTGGGTCCTTCTCTAGGGCCTCCCGACTCCCCTCTTCTTTCCAGAGGTAACACTGTCACGGATAAGATAGCAAGCAATCGAGAGGGGGGAAGTCTGGCGCTAGGTTCAGCTGGTGATAGCAGATGTGAGTTAAATCAGGACTGCCCTCGAGGAATTTTAATGCCATGTCAGGTAGGACAGATGAATATAGAAATAGCTCTTAGAGAATCCAGAACATTCTCCCTGCATTTGCAGAGCAACAGAGTGGCCGATTATCAGGAGTAACTGTTGGAATGAACAGTAAGAAGCAGAGAGGGGAGCCAGGCTTTGAAAGCCCTACTGAAAGTCTAGCAGGAGCTCCAGGGAGTTCCGGGTGGCCTGGACATTGTTATCACAAGGGAGTAGCAAGAGAAGAATAAAGTGGCCACAGAGCAAGACACGTGAGCTCTTATTACATATAACTAACAGTACTAGGCCCTTACTGGAGCACTGTAGCTTCTGGAAGCATACCATCCTAGATTCAAGTTTAGTTCCCTCTTTTTCTGGCTGTGTGGTCTGGGGTGAGCCACTTCACCTTTCTGAGCTTCTGTTCTGAGGTGAGGGCTGTTCTCACTCTGGCTGCTCAAGTTAAGAGCGTGGAATTGAATTCTTGCCCAAATGTTCCATTCTGTTTTAAGAAGTCATCTTGCCTATGCAAATTGGAAATAGGCAGCAAAATGATGAGAAATATGACTTTTTGGTTGGTCACAAATGTACAGTGACCTCATGCACATGAAGTCATGTACAAAGTGACACAGTACAAAGTGAACTCACCTTGCCCACCAGATCTGCACTTCTAGCATCTTGTGAAAAGACCGTTCTCCGAGGCTCGGATCTGACATTGCCGCGGCTGTGGCATAGGTTGGCAGCTACAGATCCAATTCAGCCTCTAGGCTGGGAACTTCCATATGCCTCGGGTATGGCCCTGAGAAGCTTTTTAAAAAAAAAAAGAATCTTGAAAAGACCATCCTCTTCTCAGCCATCAAGATAAAACCAGGGAGGCGTTGACGGTTCCTTCAACTTTACCCCTGGGTCCTTCCAGTCGCCAAAGCAAGGTCATTTTACTTCCTTATTATCTCTTCGTTCATCCATATTCTCAAGCTCTCGTTGCTTGCTTCCAGGATTTCTGTACATATGGCTCTCCTCTTTCTACCACGTCTTCATTCCAGTCTCCTGGCTGTGCCACAGGAGCACCACCCTTCCTAAACCACAGGGGTGACCGTGAGAGTCCCAGCTTAAATGTCTCTGTGCTCCCATGGCCCTTAGGAGGGAGCCTGGGTGTCAGTTGAACATGAGTTTCGATCCTTTGTCCCTTGTCGTCTCTCACCTCCTCCTTCCCTTCCCTAGTGGGTCCGGGCTTCTACGCCTCCTGCCTCTTAGGGTGCCTTTCTCCTGCATGGCTCAGCTCACTGCTCCTCTTGGAGACTCAAGTATCACTTCCTGTGTGAGGGGAGCCACCTTCCTGGCCCACCCAGCAGTCTGGGTTGGGGTTTCCTGCGCCTGCCTTTGTTATTCCAGCGAGTGCACTGGATTGTGATTAGCTACTTAGCTGTTTCCAGGGTGAACATGCCGGAGAGCACAGCCTTTGTTAAAAAAAAAAAAAATGACAACCAAAACTCAAGCTTTTTGGTGCCTAGCATAATGTCTGACACATAGGAGGCCCTCAAAAAAGTTTAGTAGAATATATGTGGATATGAAATTATTATTGTTATTATTATTTTAGGGCTGCTCCCGAGGCATATGGAGGTTCCCAGGCTAGGGGCTGAATCAGAGCTACAACCGTCGGCCTACACCACAGCCACAGCAATGCCAGATCTGAGCCATATCTGCGACCTACACCACAGCTCACGGCAACGCAAGATCCTTAACCCACTTGAGCGAGGCTGGGGATCAAACCTGCAATCTCATGGTTACTAGTCGGATTCGTTTCCATTGTGCCACAATGGAAATTCCTGAAATTGTATTATTATTATTTTTTTTGTCTTTTTGCCTTTTCCATGTCTGCACCTGCGACATATGGAGGTTCACAGGCTAGGGGTCGAATCAGAGCTATAGCCGCCGGCCTATGCCACAGCCGCAGCAACGTGGTATCCAAGCTGCGTCTGCAATCTACACCACAGCTCATGGCAACGCCGGATCCTTAACCCACTGAACACGGCCAGGGATCGAACCCGCAACCTCATGGTTCCTAGTCGGATTCTTCAACCACTGAGCCACAATGGGAACTCCCTGAAATTGTATTTTTATCTTCCTGAAACCAGGAGGACTGAAGCTGGGTAACAGAAGCATTTGCCTTTCTGTCTGTATCTATTCCAGCATCTGCTCCACAGCCCAGCTGTGATGGAAGAGAAGCAGATGGTTGACTTGAAAGAGGCAGTTGGGATGTGACTGTATATGTTTGAAATATAGTCACTATCCCCCTTCCCCAACCACCTCCCCCCACCCCCATAGCAGTAATGACACCTCATATTCTTTTTATTTGTATTCTCTTTAAGGGCCTCCTCAGACATGATCTCATCCAGTAGGAGGTGCTGGTAGCCTGAGCGCTGGTGGGAGCATGTAATGATCCCTACTTTGTAGACGCAGGAAGGGAGATGAGGAGTGAGGGCACTTGCCCAAAGTTAGTGAGTTGTTAGTGGTGGTGGAGACCAGACTTTGAGTTGAAGTTCTTTCTCCGCTTTTATAACCAGCAGAACCAGGCTGAATCAGATTGATCTTTTCACATATAATCATCGAGAAGGAAGACTGGCAGAGGCAGTGTTGGAAAAGTTTTCTGTGTATTAACTTTGTTTGTGGTATTCTTTTAAACTGTAAATTTCCCTGATTTTCCTTTAGTTCTTGGTTAAGTGCTCAGAGTGGTGTCTCTTGAGTTCATTTGCCTGAAACAGCGGAGGCCTAGTAAGTGGTGTTCTGGGACCTGCTCTGGACAGAGATGAAGGATTTCTCATATTTCAGTTGATCAGTTTGGGATTATTGGCTTCGGACAACTTTCCTGCTTCACTGCTAATAAAGCGACAACAATAAACTCTTAGTCCTTCTTACACTGTACGCTTTATATTCTATTAAATCCTTTAAAAATGAATTATTTTTTTCCCGTTCTGGAATTTTGGAGTCTGCATAGACTTATGCAGGACAAGAAAATGGCTTGCTAGCATTCAACAGTCACGTTGTTAATTTCCAGGAATTTCTAAATTTTGAAAATTGTAGCCTCTGAAGTGGACTGTTGCAGGAAACTACACCTACATGTTTAAATTGAATTCTGGGTTCCTGACAGCAAAGATGAAAGCAGAGTGAGATTGAAAATGCAAGGACAGGAGTTCCTGTCGTGGCTCATCAGAAGCAAATCTGACTAGTATCCATGAGGACCCAGGTTCAATCCCTGGCCTTGCTCAGTGGGTTAAGGATCTGGCATTGCTGTGAGCTGTGGTATAGGTCGCAGACGCAGCTGGGATCCCACGTTGCAATGGCTGTGGTGTTGGCTGGCAGCCGCTTCAACTCCGATTTGACCCCTAGCCTGGGAACCTCCATTTGCTGTGGGTGTGGCCCTAAAAGACAGGGGGAAAAAACAAGAAAAGAAAAGAAAAGAAAAGCTAGGGCAAAACAATTAGGAAACAACCAAGATATGTTCAGACAGTGCAAGTCTTAGTTTTTTGTTACTTTTTTGGAAGGGGGAGGGGCAGTCATTCACTCTGTTAATCTCTGACAAGTCTGTCTAGTTTTGTTGTTTTATCAGACCTCACTCTTCTTGATTCCTTCAGTATTTGTTCCCTGAGTTTTCTAGCCCCTCTGCCCCCTGTCCTCATGAAACTGCTCTTCTTTTGACCTCTGTTATGCAGGAAATGGTATTCTGAGCCTCCTCCTATCTTTTTCCTATTGTTGGCTACTTCTGCCACAATCACTCTGCCATCCACACACATCAGTGGTCTTCACTTTATTTTGTTCCCTAATGGCATTTGTGTGGGTGAATAGCAGTTTTCCCATATCTGGGTGTTTTCTGCTTATTTGTTCTGCTGTCTTCCCAGACTCAGTAGCTTGAAAACAAATTGACTTGACAGTGTGCGATAGGAAAGGACCTTCAAGATCATTTGCTTCCTTGTCTTGTGTTCGAATGAAGTAGAGGCTCAGGGAGGAGACATGACTTGTGTAATTTCACACAGTCATCATTTGGCGAAATCAGGGTAGAAACCAAGTTTTTTGACCGTCTGTACCTCTCAGAGCCTCTGTGTTGACGTCTCCTCACACGCTGACTCTTCGTGGTCTCCCATACCTTTATTGTTCCCTCAGCAAGGAGCTTCAGAGCTACTTGACTTTCACTTATTTCCTTCTTCCCCACAAACCAAATGTTGAATATCTCTTCACCAAGACCTTCCAATTCTTCCTCTGATTTAAAAATTATTTAATAATTAGAAAAATTTACCAACGAGTTTGTCACATGTATAGAAACAGCATGTAGGATAACCCATCACCCCTCAAATTCCTTGGCACCTGTCTCTTTGTAGTCCAGCCATCCTCCTTCCCCTGACTCCTGGTAACACTTATCTGTTCTGTCACTGTAGGTTTGCCTTTTCCAGAAAATCATATAAGTGGGATTATATAGACTAGATCTCTTTGAGACTAGCTTCTTCCACTGAGCGTAATGCATTGGAGATTCATCCAAGTTATGTTATCAGTTTGTCCCTTTTTATTACCAAGTAGTATTCCACTATATGGATATACCACTGTGTGTTTACCCATCACACCAGCAATGTGTGAGACTCCTAGTTGCTCTGCAGTTTGGCTAGCATTTTTTATTGCTGGTTTAAAAAATTTAACCATTCTGGTAGATGTGTAGTGGTGTCTCACTGTGATTTTACTTTGCACTTATTTCTCCAATGATTAATGATGTTGAACATCTTTTTGTGTGGGTATTTGCTCTTCCTCTGTATGTTATGTATATCTGTATATCTTCTGTCCTTTAAGGTGTTTGTCTTACCCACTGTCATTATCAGAGCCCTATTCCATGTGGTTTTGTGCTCATTGTTGCCCACGGTATGTTCCAAGGGCAAGGCACTGAGTTAGGAACTTTATAGACACCATCTCATTTTGCTCTTACAAAAACCCTGTGAGGTAAGTGGTATTTTCTGTTTTTATGGAGGGGAAATAAAGACCCTTGTTCAACAGATGTTTATTGAGTACTGACTCTATGCTCTGAGCTGGTTATTATAGCCACTGGCCAGTTCTGTGACTTTGGGCAAGCCATTTAATTTCTGAGTCAGTTTCCTTATCGGTTAAATAGGGATCTGTATCACAGTATTTTCTCTCAGGGTTAGAGAGCGAAGGTTTTAAAGAAGACTGTAGGAAACATGCCGAGCAGAAGCCTGCCCACAGTAGATCCTGAGAAGCATTGGCAGTGGCTGCTTCTGTTGTTCTCTTCAAACACTTCATACCATACTGAGGCTGTTTCTGCCCCTTGTTGGCTGCCTTCCTCTGGAAAATTGCCCCTTGGCAGGTCTCCTGCTCCACTCTGGATCAAATATTAGAACCAACACAAAATTCAGCCTTTTGCTTTTAAGCAATGTTTCTCTGTCTTCTCTGTGTAGCTCACTCATGAATTGCGTCAGGTGGTCAAGAAGGATGGGATTGGTGGGTTTTGTAAAGCAGACCTACAGTGCTGCAGTTACTCCTCCTTCCCTCCCCTAAATGCAGAGAAGACCGGTTACCGTGGAGATGCTGGTAGCCAGCTTGGGGGCCGTGTTCCTAAATTCACATTTCACACTTTAAATACCTAATCTGGGATACGGCGATGCGGTGCTACGGAGGGACCTTATTTCTCAGAGCAATGGTGTGTGTAGCGTTGCTGGAATTTTCAAAAGTTGTCATTTACTAGTCAGTTAATCAGGTTTTTTTTTTGGTTAGCCAGATGATTTGGGATGATTTTCAGGAAACTGGAAATACTTTGAAGAGGGGTTGGTATTTGAAATGAGTGCCTTAGATTTTCTAAAGTCAGTAACAGAAAAGCTAAATGAGCCAGTGTTTTACTTTGAGTTCACTCCAGTTCCAGTGTTTATGTAAGAATGTCCAACTTTTAGTAATACTGTAAAGGGTTGATCTAGTTGGCGGGGTTATTCCATTTAGGGTAGCACAGAAAGGGAAAATCATACTATTAGTAAAAAGAAAAATAGTCATGATACGAAGATGGCCTTTTACAGATTATCAAGTCATCCATCATGGAGCATGTGAGGCTTTGTGGAAGCAAGGGTGTGGTTAAAATTGGTTCCCTGCTTTTTTCTTTGGGGTAGCTAGAGCCCGTTTTCTCTTCATCCTTCAATTATTAGGCATATACCCAATGTTTACCACGTTCCAGGGCCATGTTATGTGTTAAGTCTCTTGAATCCTTACAGTAACCCATTGAAACAAAAGATAGGCCCATTTTACAGATGACAGCATTGTGTAGAGAGGCCATTTGAGTGGCCCAGTGTAACCCATAAGGAGGTGATGTTGAGCCCTGGTTCTCTGCCTGTGCCCGCTGTTCTTGGTGCCCACTTTCCTCAGTCTGCCCATCATGGAGGATGGCAGCTGCCCCCTGTGCACACCTTCTCCCAAAACGGCTTCTGTTTCCTTCTTAGGGGCTGTTCCCAAGACCTAAGGCCCACGCCTGCCTACCACCCTGGGGTCAGTTGATTTAATTTTGTTCAGAAGAACATGAACTCCTAAGACAGAGACAAGGTTCAAGTTGTGTCTTTACCATTTTATTTATTACTTACGTGATTTTTACTAAGTTACTTAAACTCCCAGAGCTTAAATTTCTTCAACCATAAAAGAGGAATAACACATACCTGGGAGAGATCTGGGGAGGATTTGAAATAAGGCAGTAGAGCACTAGCAAGTGCTTGGCATATTGCAGATGCATAGTAACTAGTAGCTACTATTATTATCACCATCGTAGGACCTTTTTCAGTCTTGGGGGACTGAAAAAGCTGCCTAGAGTAGTGTTTAAGAATGTGAAATCTGGAATAAACCGGGTTCAGATCCTTGTTTTACCACTGATCTGCTGTGTGACTGCACGCAACTTAATTGCTTTTTGTGTCTTAGTTTCCACCATCTGCAAAGTGAGTGTAAGCAATATTTCCTACCTCATAGGGATAAATGATTGATTGTAAAGAGATAAATAAGAACTGTCAAGAACTTGAATTGAAATGATCCATTTTGGTCATCTAATGCCAGTGTTTCTTCCAGTAACATGATATGAGCCTCCTTGAAATTTACAGCAACGTTTCTTCTCTCCTTTCTGCCCAAATTGAAAGCATTTTTCATTTTTTGTATTTAATGCCAACAGAAATGTTTGAACCATGTTTTTACTAGAAATGCAGATTAAATTATCGCAAAATTACTACCTCCCCCTAAGAAATTAAATCTTAAAAAAAAGTCTTTTTGTCTAGAGAATACCTAAGTTATTTTTAATAGAATTACTACACATAAAATTAGGTACATTAGGAGTTCCCACTGTAGCTCAGTGGGTTAAGAACCTGACTGTAGTGGCTGTGGTTGCTGCAGAGGCTTGGGTTCGATCCCTGGCCCAGTGAAGTGTGTTAAAGGATTCAGCGTTGTCATAGGGGCCGTGTAGGTCACAGCTGTGGCTCGGATTTAATCCTTGACCTGGGAACTTCCATATGCCACAGGTGTGGCCTTAAAAAAATTAGGTATAATAAATGACGATTCACCTCATTTTATAGGTGAATGTATAAAAAACACAATCAGCTCTATATTAAAAAAGAAAAACAACAGCAATACATGCTTTCACTGAAATGATTTGACTCCCCTTCTTTAATCTTGAATTTGGCTGGGTTGCATTTGAGTTGATTTTTTTTCCCCTTTAAATTGGCAACAGTAAAAGGGAACCATAGACCTGAGTCCACCGGGAAGAAAACAGTCTCTGAATGTCACAAAGGTCTAGAAATCCAATTTGACTGATACCCGTAGGCACTGTGTGATGCTGGCCGGGTCTGCATCATTATTCTGAAGTCTGTACTGATGTCCTGTGACTAATATGTTCCAGCTGTCTGGGTCACTGCCTTGGAGTACTATTTATTTGCAGTTGTGATGCTGCAAATAGGAAAAGCTTTCCCTTTTGTTGGTTAAAAACTTTGCTTGTAACTAGCAAAACAAGCATGCCTCTTCTTTGGAGAGAGACTGGAAAGGCTGGTAAAGGGTCAATTGCACATGACCGCTTTGGAAGACAACTTGGCATTGCTGGAAGAGTTGAACGTGTGTGGTCCCCAGGCCCAGCACTCTTGGCCTAGGTATATGCCCTGGAGAAACTCTCACTGTGTGTACCACGGAGTGAGCACTAGAATATAAATGGCAGCATTATTCCTAATAGCAAAAACTGAGAAGTCCGCAGATGATCCTCAAAAGGAGGATAGAGCAGTAAATTGTGGGTATGTTCACGCAGCAAGAACTTTATGGTGGTGAAAAATCAGCCGTAGTCACAGGCATCAACGGGGATGAATCTCACAGTTGGGGAGATTCATCGGGGATGAATCTTAAGAGCAGAGTCATTAGACATACAGTCTGATTTCCTTCATATTAGTCTTAAAACTGGGTAGAACTCAACACCATATTGAGAATACAGAGGTGGTAAAACCATAAGGAGATGCAAAGGAGTGATTAACTCAAAGCTCAGTCTAGTGGTTATTTGTGGTGGGGAGAATGGAGGGGTCGAGGTACACGGGTCTTTTTTTTTTTTTTTTAAACAAACAAAATAAAACCCAGCACCACCGACTGGGTGTTAGGTACATGGGATTCATTTTATTAGTCTTTAAAGCTGACATGTTATTATATTAGTTACCACTGTATCACAAGTTAACTCAATTTTGCAGCTTGAAACATCGATAGACCTTGTCTTGCACAATTTCTGTGTGTGTCAGGCAACCAGGAGCAGCTTAGCTGGATGGTTCTAACCAAGGGGTCTTGTGGGGCTGCAGTCAGGGTGAAAGCTGAACCAGCCCTTGTCCGAAGGCTTAACTGTGGAGTGGAATCTGCTTTTAAGAAGCCTTACTCACCTGGTTGGCAAGGAGGCCTTGGTTCCTTACCACATGGGCTTCCCTGTAGAGTGACTGGAGCAGCCTCAGGACGTGGCAGCCAGTTTCCCTGGCGAGTCAGATTGAGAGGGAAGCTGCCCTTTTGACCTAAGCCTTTGAAGTCCCAGCCCAGCATCTCCCCAGTGTTGTATTGTCCCTACATGCCAGGCCTGTTCAGTGTGGGAGCAGACTTGACAAGAGCGGGCATATTGGGGCCATCTTGGGGGCTGGCCTCCGTGGTTATGCACTTTTTAATGTAATATATTTTACAACAGAAAGTTTAGTTGAGAGGCAAACTAAATTGGTATGCCTGTTTTTCTTTAAGAATGATGCAGACATCCATTTAAATGAGATTACTGTACATGCTGAATGAGTTGCCAGTCAGTATGGGCCTGGTTTAATTTGAGTGACTGAGTGGCTCGAGCCTGCCTGATGGGGGGTCCGGAAGCTGGGAAGAGAGGAAATCCAGTAAAACTCACATCAGGATGTGTGGTACAGAGATGGCACTTGGGTATCTAGACTTCTTCCCACCTGTGCCTAGAGCTGGCAAAAAACTCAGCTGACTCCCGAGTTTGAAGAGAATTCTCCAGAGGAAGGGCCATCGGGAACTTCTTGGCCTCTATGTGATATTAAAATCCCTGTCAGCTTCACATGTTCTCCCGAGACCATCTTTAATGGAAAAGGAGAGAGATTCTGCCTCTTGCTCCCTTCCCCCACACACGTAAGGGTGTAGCTGGGAATGAACTAGGCAAGTAAGGATCGGAGTTTGAGCTTAAAAATCATGCAACGATTGCGTTCAACTCCATAATGCACATCTTTTTCAATATTAACTACTTGAACTTTGCTTATTCTTCCCTCATCAGACTCTGTGAGTAAAGTTGATGTTTCCGAAGGTACATGAACTTGTGTTTTTGTATCTCTTGGCATAACTTCTCAGTCAGTATTCCTGGGGTCCAAGTGCTGTTGTTTGTGAGGCACTAAGTCACATCCTGTCTTTTTTGTGGGTTGTCACATCCTATCTTTTTTGTTGGTTGCAACATCCTTGTAAACAGGTGTTCCAGTGCTCAAGAGAGGTGGCTGCTTGGAAGGTTCTATCGATGTTTAATCACACTGACTTGAGTGGAGGAGACAGGATTGAAAGCCAGGTGCTGGGGTCCCTGACTAGCTTCCCTCAAACTTTGCATACCAGCACCTTCACACGGTAGGCATCGGGACCGCCAGACCTTTGTGTATTGTATGCAGAGTTTTGGTGACCAGCACATGAAGGGCCCCTTTGGGCATCATGGAGGCACACTGCCTTCTCCCCAACTCTGGTTGTGATGCTGCTTCCATCTTTATTGGAGGAGCAGTCAGTGTCTGTGCCATTATAGTCTATTGTATTTTGCAATTTATAAAACTGAATGGAAAATCCTCCACATCAAATGGTAATTGCCTTTTGTTGCGGCAAAGATAAAAATGACCACAGGTGATGCTTGTTTTACTTCCCTTGGCCAGTGGCGTTCTCTCTTGAGAAAGAAGGGAGAAAGATGAATACATATATATATAAAATGTCAAAAGCACATTAAGGGTTATTGTGTTTCAAAGGGAGGTATAATTACTAATGGTAACTACAGTAATTGCTAATCATAATTATAGTATTAATGGCACTCTTCAGAGTGATTATTAATATATACTCTCAGGGAATATACTGCAGTGCATGCACGGCCCCCTCCCCCTTCCCCTCGGTGACATGTGGGGACAATATGATGCTTAGTTGGTTTTCAGGAGAGTGTCATGTTGGCGGGGTGATGTTGGGGGTTGAGGAGGCTGGGGACAGCCTGTATAGTGAGTTAAGCCCTGAATGTGGGGGTCAGAAGACCTAAGTAGCAGTTTCATGTCTGGTGTTTTCTAGTTGAGTGTCACTGTCACATGTCATCTCTGATGCTTAGCTGCCTCCTCTGGAAAAGGGAACCAGTGAATGCTGCTTGCCTCACAGGGCCGGGGTGAGGATCAAACAATAGATAATGCCAGAATGTGGGGTGTGGTAGAGGTATCACAAGTGTGACGGCAGTCTGCCGAGCCTCTTTGCCCTGTGGCGTGGCTTGGAATTGAGTGTGATCATTGATTGGATCCGAATACCTTTGCCTGATGGACTCCAGGAGGACCAGCAGGTCCATTGTGGTTCTGTGAGGGTACGCGGGTGCCTTCTAAGGCTTGTCTCAGAAATCCAGAGTCAGAGTCAAGCTTAGGTCCTTGAAGCCCCAGTTTTTGATTGGAATGGGTGTTTGGGATACCGAAATTTATATGAATTAAAGAAACTTCTTGAGGAATTCCTTTGTTCCAGAAGTTCCTGGAGTGGATGAGGCTAATGTTTATTCCCCATATTTTATATGTGATGGAATAATTTTTTTTTTTTCTCTTTCCACTTTTCTCCTTGCTTAAGAAACAGTCACTGCGGTATTTTAATGTACAGGTTTGACATAAAGAAAATTGTCTCGTGGAGAACAGACTTGTGGTTGCCAAGGGGGATGCGGAGAGAATAGGATGGACTGGGAGTTTGGGGTTAGTAGGTGCAAAGTATTACGTTTAGAATGGATAAGCAATGAGTTCCTACTGTACATCACAGGGAACGGTATCTAATCTCTTGGGATAGACCATGATGGAAGGGAGTATGAGAAAAGGCATGCAGATGTATGTATGACTGGGTCACTCTGCTGTACTAGCAGAAATTGGCACAACATTGTAAATCAACTATACGATGTTAATTAAAATAAAAACAAGAAAACTGCACACACAAAAGAACACTGTCTTAACTGAAATAACATGAACTTAATACAAATCTCTGGTGGTAACAATGCTGTTTTGCTTATTCTTACAGAGTGAGGGCAGCACAAGCATCCCTAACGTGTCTCCGGGCATATTGAGCCATTCATTCTTGCTTAAGAGAAAGAAGAGAGCCATCCACTTGAAAGGTGAGTAAAGATTTCTAGGCATCTTTTTATTTAAAAATGTTTCAGGCATTGGAGGGTTAAAGAATGTGGGGTGTGTTCCCGTGTATCCACTACCTACATTTAACAGTTGTCAGCCTGTTGCCACATGTGTGTATAGGTTTGTATGTTTTTCTGCTGAAATATGTGAAAATAAGTTACAGAGATCATGATGTTTTATCCAAAATTGTTGGGGATGCAGTTCCTACAATTAAGAATATTCTCCTCTGAGAGGCATTTTAGAACATTCATAAACTCTATGACAGGACCATTTAAGTAAACACAGAATTTCTTATTAAAAGATGTAATTCTGAATTTATGTTACCTTCCTAGCTGAAATAATATTTATATATTGATGTACTTAATGGACAGACTTCTGATACGAAAAGCATCTGAATATGAAGGACTGAATTTGCACTGTGCATGTGCCCTGTATTAAGAGAGGATTACTGTGTTTTCTTTATTCCCGATAAAGTACCCATCTGCCCCACTGTGGCGGATGTTTACTGTTAGGTCAAGGGATCTGATTACTGCTTTTGCCTTCTTCCTGATCAGCATTCACAAGCAGACCAGTGTCTGTGATCTAATGTGATCAAAAGTCTTAACTGATTTTTTTTGTTTTGTTTTGTTTTCTAGGGCTGCACCTGCAGCACATGGAAGTTCCCTGATTAGGGGTCGAATCAGAACTACAGCTGCCAGCCTATTCCACAGCCACAGCAATGCCAGATCTGAGCTGCATCTGTGACCTACACCACAGCTCACGGCGATGCCAGATCCTTAACCCACTGAGCGAGGCCAGGGATTAAACCCGCATCCTCATGGATACTAGTTGAGCTTGTTACCACTGAGCCACAATGGAAATGTCCTTAATTGATTTTTTTAACCTGAATGTGAAAAGAATATCAGTGGTAATGTCAAGTTGAGGTTAGTATATTAAAATCAACATTGGAATCAGAATGATTCCCAACCCCTAATTTGACTACCTGAATCGAAACTTTGCATGAAATCTTAAAGGTGTGTTCAGCTATGATTATAGTTGTACTTACTACATATTAAGGCCAGTTACACAATCAGTCATTACAGTGGTAGTTCTTGCAGGGTGGCTCTTGGCTGTTCTGTGTTCTAGTATCAGTTACATTTCATTTATGGTGTCTTCCTCAAGTGGTCCCTGGGTATTGAGGCATTTCTTCATAGATATTTATGAACTGGAGTTACCTATTTAGAACATTATTTTATCTATCTTATTTTTTTATTTTTTATCTTTTTTGGGCTGTATCCATGACATATAGAAGTTCCCAGGCTATGGATCAAATAAGAGCTACAGCTGCTGGCCTGCGCCACAGCCACAGCAACGTGGGATCTGAGCCTCATCTGCAACCTATACCACAGCTCATGGCAACGCTGGCTCCTTAACCCAATGAGAAAGGCCAGGGATTGAGCTTCCATCCTCATGGATACTGGTTGGGTTCTTTACCACTGAGCCACTACGGGGACTCCCTAGAGCATTATTTCAAAAGAAGTCTATGTAAGTGAGCCTTTTGGGGTAGTGGACTCTTCTGATATTCTCGCTTCTGATTTAGAACAAAAAGTTAGTGGCAGCAATAAAGTTCTGAAAGGCACTAACACTCGGGAAGGAGCTGGGACTGAAATTACAGATACCTCAGAATGATCTAGTTTGCCTTTTCACTGTTTGGCCTCTGTCTAGTTGTGCTTTGAAAAGATGAAGAGGAGGAGTTCCCATCGTGGCTCAGTGATTAACGAACCCAGCATCCATGTGGATGCAGGTTTGATCCCTGGCCTTGCTTAGTAGGTTAAGGATCCGGCATTGCCATAAGCTGTGG